>MNCI01015381.1:206910-280270 GCA_015680685.1 Gnetum montanum
GGTTTTCATGCTCATCATGGAAGATTGCGGGGAAGGACTTTTTGGCTATTTTTGATCAGTTTTAGCTATGCATGAGTGTCTACAAGGTTGCTATCATTGGCTATCAATGTTTAAGATCAAAATCTAATCTTTTTAATGGCTATGAGAGGGTTTTCAAGCATTCCTACTTTCCTCCACACTATGGATGGGAGGATCAGCATGGATAGGATCCCCCTTAGCATGGAGAACCAAGAGGAGGTAGTTTTGGTCATTTTAAGTGACTTCCAAAAGTCCCATAGCTTCCAGAAGGATTGGGTTACTTCTAGAAGTCCAATTTCATACAAACTTGCACCCATCTATCCATGCTAGTATTGGGATGCTCAACACGAAAGAGGTCTCCCTGAACTAAGAAAGTCAGATCTAGGCTAGATCAACAACCAATCAACCATCCATGTCAGCCTCCAAGGTTGCTGATGTCAACAATCAATGTTTGGTACCAAGATCCATCATTTTGAGAGCTCATAGGTGCCACATGCAATCTCCCCTCTTTCTTTCATGCTAGGCTTGATGCCCCTAGCATGGATGAGAGGGGGATCATAGTTTTATGCCATTTTTTACTACTTTTGGGGCACTCAGAATCTCCAAAGGATTTCAACAAGGTCTAGGGATCACCAGGCTTTGAGAAATTATTACTATGTAGTCAATTTAAGTCCTTCTTAGCTTCCCCCCATCCATCCACACTGGAAATGAGATGCTCAACATGGATGAAGCCTCCCCCAATTTGAAAACACCAAATCACCAAGTTTTAACCTATTGCAAATAGGTTTGGTGAGGCTCTGGGACTATTGGAGATGCTTGGATGGTTTCTAGGTCATGTGGGATCCACTTCAAGGTCAAACTTGGGCTAGATTGGTGTTGGGGGGTAAGAATAGGTGTTACCCTCCCTTCTTCCAAACTAGGAACTATTGCCCCAACATGAAAACCATGCTGTATAGTTTTGTCCATATCTTATCCCTTTTGGGAGCCCAAGGTTAAAAAAGACAAGTCTTAGTTACCAAAAATAGAAAAATAATTATGTTTTAATGTTTTTTATGAAGTGGGAGACATGTATCCATGTTTTGCATGGTATCCCTAATGTGGATGCATGGGACTTTAAGGTTTGATCATAGTTTTAGGTGCTTAAGGAATTAAAACCCAGCATTGATGTAATTTTGAATAGAAGGGAAGGTGTATGGTGGGGCCCACAACCCAAAAATTTAAAATTTTGAAAAGTGAAGTTGTTTTCCACTAATCTCAATGCTAAAGAAAGTTTCCCCCCTTAGCACTTCAATGCACTTGGAGTTATTGTGCACTAAATTAGAAGCTAGGGTTTAGATGTAGGTGTTTTTTATTAGATGTGGTTTATATTGTTAAAGTCTGTAAGTTTATGATTACAATTTTCACTCTTGCAAATTGTGCATTGGAGGAGAGCTCTAGTAGAGAATTTTGTTGCAAAGAGCACCAATCTTCAACGTGGAAGCCTCCCATCTTTCCTACAGATAGTGTTAAACCTTCATCTTTCTCAATTTTCATCCTTCCCCAGTGTTAAGTCTGCCATGTTGTCTAAGCAACATGGAGGGAAGAGCTGGAATCCCAACATTTACAAGGTAGACAAGGATTCTAGGAAGCTATCAAAGGTTCCTAGGTTTATCTCCATCCAAGCATCATATGTTTCCACTCCGAGGTATGCATTTCTACCTATTTTTATTTTCATTTCTTAGTTATTTTCTATAGTTTTCTTGCATTTTTCTTGCCACATGTGGGGACATTTTTCTCAAATATACACTAATAGAGGGGTACATTAAAATTATGATGAAATCCCACCTCTTTCTATGGCTTTTTCCACATGAATCCATGGTCATTTCATTAATTTTTTCCTTAATGAACTCAATTTTTAAAATAAAGCATGATGTTTTCATGCTTTTTTTGAAAATTTAGGGAGTATGACTTTTTCTATTAGTTCTAGGCTTAAGGATTCATTAAAATTAAATTTTAAAAAAATCCTACCCCATTATTTTAGTGCACTTTATAATGGTTATTAATCATTTTGACTATTTTTAGTATGTTTTTATCACTATATTAAGTTGGGATTTACAAATTGTAGCTTTTTACATAAAAAAGCAAGCAAGGTTGTGTATTTTTTACTAATAAAAAACTACATATTTTTAAAATTTGATAGTATGAGTTTGTATCCCTTTGTTTAAGCTTTTTGATGGCTATTGTCTCATTCTCTTTGGATTAATAATAATGGAGTTATGGCCATTTTCCTAAGATCATGCAGTTAGGTTTTTAGGCTATTTTTATCTTTTTCATGTATGTTCATAAAATTTTCTAAGAAAATGAAAGGGTTTTGGCTAATTTTTGGAATGGTTGAGTAGGTCTTGCCCTCATCTTTTCAATCACTAATTTTCATAAAACATCTACTGTTTTTCAAATTTATTTTTGAAGAAAAGTAAAATATTTACTATTTTTAGAAAGCTTATGGCTATATGATTTTTTAAATTTTAATGTTTTTTTCTAAATTTATGCATAGTTTCAATGCTTTTTTTCTAAGCTTATGCATAATTTAAAATAAGACTTAGTTTTGGCTATAAGGTTTTAGCTATAATATTTTGGTTATGAAGTAAAAAACTATAAAAGATGGAAATAATGCTTTTATGGAATTTGTTAAGCTAATTTAGATAAACACCTTAGAGCTTTTTATAGATGCTAATTCACCTCTAACTAGATTTTTTTCCAAATTTTTTAAGTAATGACAATTGGTCATAATGCTTTTGTTCTGCTTGGTGCAAGGTTTTCTTGAAGCCCATCCTCATCATTGTGAACTTGGTTGGTATTTTTTGCTACACTGGTCATCCCAAGACCAATACCCCACTCCCCGATATTCCTTTGAGGAAGGCTTTACTATGGTTCTAGCATGGGACAAGGGAATTCCTTGACTACATCTTAAAGAACTTTAATATAGTGCTATGGTCACACTTGTCTACAAATGTGTCTAGGGCTATAGTGGAGTCTTTAACGCCTCCTACATCCAACTTGGTTGCCAGGTTCATCACTAATAAGTTGCCAGTAGGAGGAGCGATAGATGTGATTAGTCCACAATACCTTACAAAGATCTAAATGATGCTAGATTATAGTTTGTACAATGCTAATAATACTCGGATGGTGGCACATAAAGCCCACACATTATTTCAAAACTTGCCTAGCATCATGTATCATCTACAAGGGTAAGCATGTTTATTGTAGTGTTTTTGTGCTTTTAGCTTAACTACCTTTTCCAACTTCATTGGTTTTAAAAATTTCTTACATGTACAAGGTCAACAATAAAATCATTGCAATGGATCAAATTGCTTTAGAAAAATTTACCAAGAGCCCTCAAATTAGAATTGGTGTGTATTAACAATTAAGATAAGACTTTGATGCATATGCTTCAAGGTTTAACCTTGTATACAAAGAAGTGTAAGGATGATGGGATGATGCACAATTGGTGGGCAAACTCTAACAACTCCATTGAAAAACCACCAATTTTTGGCTTATGCATTTCAACATCAAATTTTTCTAAGTATCAAAACTTGGCAAAATTATCTAAGCATTGGTGCTACGTTCCCCAATGTAGCTAGCGTAGCATGCATAAAGGCTTTTTTTGCAAAATTTTATAAGTGTTAGTAGTAGTTGCATGAAAATTTTTCTAAGTGTCCTACTATGCTCTCAATCTACCTACTACACTACCCAGGGTAGCACAGACTTCCATGGCTAGTTTGCCCAAGTTCCAAGCTAGAAGTTGCCAGGACTATTTGGGATGGATAAAATAGTTCGGAAAATTTTCTATCTCATGGGTTGCTACACTCTACTACGCTCCCCAACGTAGCCAATGTAGCATGTGTTCCAATGGCCAATTTTACCTAAGTGATAGAAAAGAAGCTGTGAAGCTAGCTTAACATGGAAGAGACATTTTGTTAAGTTTTCTAACTCCTGAGGCTACCTCTCCTACTACACCCCAGAGCATAGCCAATGTACCATGAAAGAAGGCTACAAATTCTATTAAAATTTGGCTAAGTATCCTTGCTACACTTCCCAGTGTAGCCAGTGTAACTAGTGTTGGACATCAATTTTTTGCAAAACTTTGACTAAGTATTATGTTATGCTTTAGAGTGTAGCCAGCTTAACATCGAAGAAAGCCTTGAACAACCTCTGAAAGCCTCTAGAACTAAGCATCAGCCTTCATCTCAACTTCAACATTCCTCCAACAAGCAAGATCAACAATTTGCATCTCTTTTGCATCGCCATTAGTCTCAAAAATTGTTCCTACACTTGACCCTATGCAAACGAGGGAAATATTTAGTCCTAGAGCATAGCCTCCAAGATACACTATTTTGCACTGTTTACAGGTACATTTCAGTCTTTCAAATATTGACATGTGCAATCTTGGTAGTGTAGTCAAAGTTCAACAATCTCTAGGGATCCATGGTAGTACTCTAGAGTGTAACATTTTGTTACTTCCATGGGAGCATACCAAATCTTAGCGTAATCCCATCTAACACTCATTGTCACATGTCACCTAATCCACATTTCACAATAACCCTCATTCCATGTGGTGCCTGATCTACATTTCGCGCTAACCCTAGCCCTATAAATACCCATGTGTTCAGCATTCTAAGGGTTCGAAAATCAAAAGAGCATTAGGAATTTTAACTTTCTAAGCATTCTTGACATTCTTACACTTGAGGACACCTGACACTTTGCATCTTGGCACCTCCCAAAATGCAATTCATTATTGTACCCACAAAACATAGAAACGGTCAACCCAATAGGTTCAGTTCCCTCGACAATTGTCAATTCAACATCCCAAACATCCGAAAGACTACAACTACACTACTATGCTACCATTGTGCCTGTCTGTACACTGTGTACCACTCTCACCTCTTTTCCTACAATAGTTACACCTCCCATTTTGGGGTGGTGAACTTTCATTCTCAAGTTCTGTTGCATTTTTTAAGAATTCTTCTTTGATGTTTGACATAGCACTTTCATTTTCTTGCTATTTTATACATATTTGCACATTTACATCACTTTTCTCAAGCCAAGACACCCCACTATGCTCTAACTTAGCTAACCCCGGTGCCCTCATGTAATGCTACATAAATCCCTCTTACACATAGTCATCTTAACACCACATAAGTCCCTGTCTGATCGACAAGACCATTTAGGGAACTCTTTTTCTATTTTCTAGCATGATGCTCACACAGATTTAGGGGTAGGTTGTACACCCATTAACCTCTCAATTTTCCAACCACTGACATTTTTGATTGTCACAGTTTTTGGTGCTAGAAGGAGGACCTCCCATTCCTTCTGTGTTCAAGGGTAGTCCCATGTGCTTTCTACACCACTGTTACTAGTTTTAAGTTAGTGTAGATGTAACCCCCCTATGGATCTACCACAATAGTAGCTAGATCATAAGCCAACACAGGTGTTGCCTATAATTTGGTTAGTGTAGATTGGTCCCAATTGTTAGAACCCCATAGAACGAAAGCTCAACTATGTTCGTTGTGTCAAGCTCTAAGTGCTCTAGAGAGCATAACAACCTCTTCGAGCATAGTGAGCATAACACTAGAGTTAGTCACTTTTTAATAGTGTTTCTAGAGTTAGTCATTTTTTGGCCTATTTTCACAGTTTTTCATACTTAGTTATTTTTCCAATGTCTTTTGCACTTAACCATTTTCTATTCAGCACTATCATTTCTTGCATTTCTACATAGTAATAGGAATCCCATGAACCCTTCAACCTTTTCCCTAAGCATGGAGGTAGCTTGTCCCATCTAGAAAGTGGTAGACATTGAACCCCCACTCAATCCCATACAACCACAATGATACTCACTTAGACTATGCAACTAATTGCCTAAGCACATGGTGCTTGATGATGAAAGATACAACTTCCTCTATGCAAAACTCCGGATGGGTTTGTCCCTACACTGCCAAGAACTAAATGCTAAGTGAAGCTATGAAATTATACATCGAAATGGAAAGGAATTTATTCCTATGCCTGATGCCTTCATCCCACTCACCGACAACTTTCGGTGGCTATTGGACCAACTCATTAGAGTGAGTGGGCCTAACGAGCATGATGCAACATCAAACTACAATGAACCCCTATAGGATGGACAAGAGGATTTTGAGGCTTGTTTAGAGAGTAATGTATCATTTTATGCCATTTCCCAACAACCTATTTTTGATTTTGTGCAACACTAATTGAAGTCGTCTACCTTCTTTGAGATAGTAGCATCACTCTCGTCACCTAGGTCCACACATGTGGTAGCTAGCCACCAAGTACTGCATGCACAATGTCTAGGACCCTCTACCACCTTTCCCTTTATTATCTCCACCCAATCCATACAACCTTCCTTGCCAACATCTGTGATGCCAATGCAACCATACATGCACATGATGCCCTTATCTTAGCCACAAACAAGTCAAATGTCCTTCATCCCAACCATCTTGTTGGCACCTCCAACAATAGTACAGGCCACAACTACATGGTGGGCCCCAGCCTCTATTCCTACGGCATAGTAGTCGCATACCCAACAATACACACAACAACAAATGCAACAAGCATCTCATGTGGTTGTATAGCCCATAGCAAGGTTGTGGGCCACTCAAACGGCATCACGACTAATGCAACCAATGTAATTAGTCGCATCTTCCCTGAGTTTGGACCAGGTGTTCCAACTCATTCAAACACTGATGATGGAGGTTAGGCAGATTCAAGTTGCTAATTCTAATATGATCCATGTGATGAACTTCTACCAAGATGATCCCATTAGCCTTGTGGTCCCATCACTGACCTTGCCTCTTGGGGTCCAACTTCCTTAGTTCACAAAATATAATGGTAAGGGGGATCCTAATGCCCACCTCATAACTTTTTATTCTGAATGCTTTCTTTTGCAAGCATGACCACATGTAATCATTCATGTATTTTCCATGTCCTTAACCAACAAGTCTCTTGACTAATACCATGTGCTCCCTAGAGCTTCCATATTAACTTTGGAGGAGTTGCTCAGTCAATTTGTAACCCACTTCAAGTACAACTTGAAGCCCAAAGCTACCTTGGATCTACTAATGGACATCAAGTAGGGGGCTCTAGAGCCTATGCAAAAATTCATACAACATTGGATTACTGCACTCAATGATATTCGTGAGTTGATGACAGAAACCCATCTTTAGATAATATTTAAAGGTGTGGTAAATGACTTTATTAAGTCAAAGCTATACTATCTAGCACCATGCTCCCTGAGCCAAGCATTTTCTTAAACAAAAAGCATACCAGACATAGTAGAGGCTAGTAAGGATTTGACCTATGTGGCCTATAAAAATGCTCACATAAAAAGAATAAAGAAAAGGGTAAGGCAACAACAATTGTTGCAGTTGTGACCGATGAAGCTAAGCCCAATAACACTAAACCGATGGCCAAGGTGCCTAAAGCCCTAGCCAACAACAACATAGGATTAGATTCTGGCATTACGGGAACCAATGAGCTTGCATCATCAGTAGCCATGGGGCAAGCTACCCCAAGGCCAAACTTCTAGTGCAAGGATCATTCGAAATATACTCCATTGCCTATCATGCTATTTGAGCTGTTAGACCAATTACTTTGTGCTAGATGCATTCAGCATAAGTAGATGTCTAAAGATGTACACAAGCACCATGCAAGGCACTACAAGGTTCTTAAAAACCCCTCATCAGTTATGCTAAATGAGCCCTTGGTCCCTACAAACTTTAGATTGAACCGATTTTGCAACTATCACCAGTTGCATGACCACAATACAAATTACTACTTAGCATTAAAAGATAACATCTAGTGCATAATTGATCAAGCCAAACTGGTCCTTAATGATAGCAACCCTATGTGACCAAAAAAATAATCAATGAAGGTCTACAAAGGCCCCCTCAATGCTAGAAATGCAAGCTACATCATCAATGCTATTAGTACTAATGACGATGTGAGATCAGCATGTGAACCATTTGTGATTTGTATTCCCTCTAGTAATGTTGGGGCCTCAACATTAACTAAATTTTCTTTTTTCATCAAAGCATTACCTCAAGCTCCTACAATATCCTTTGTGGTTAGGGACCTGCAGCATGTCGCAGTGATAACAACCCAAACACTTTTTTTCATTAGGATGCCACGACATGTAGGCCCCCCACCTACTCGAGGTTCGATGATGGGAACTACATCACATCTTGCCCATCCAAAATTGCATCCAAAGAGACCTGAGGAGCATCTCACTAACAATATTCTTAGGGAGCGTATGGACTTAGGTCCTTCTAAGCCTGTTCCCTTGTTATCCATCCCCATGGCCTCATCCACTCAGAATGTCAATGCAAGTGCAAGTAATCAACGAACAAGCACTAAGGCTCAGAATCCTGTTGCATAAGTGAAAGCTAAATCTCCTCCCTGAGAGATTCATCTCTTGGGCTGCATGGAAGAAGTGAAGGCAACCAAAACCATAGAGAGCAAAAAAGACATTTTGGACACCCTGGCATAGGTTAAACAAGCTCTCAAAAAAAAGAACATAACTTTGAGCCTATATGACTTGGTAATTACGTACTCTACTCATTGTGAAGCACTAGTTCACATACTAACCTCTATTCATATTAAGGAAGATATTCTAACAAATGAAAAGGCCATCCACACTGTAATGCTTCCCCCCACAACCTAGAAGTTGATGTCAACACCCTTGACGTTCCATGACAAGGTGGTTAAAATTAATCCTACAAAGGGCCAAGTGACTAGTGCACCAATGTTTATAATGATTCATGTAGGGCAATATAGGATCTGTAGGATTTATGTTGACGATGGGGCAACCACCAATGTCATCCCATTTCCTGTCATTGACAAACTTGGTCTAGTTGACCAAATCAAGCTAACTAAAATGACATGCTTAAAATCGTTCAATGGAGCCTGTGTTGTCATAAAAGGAATAGTCAAAATAGCTTTCATGGCAAGGGAGCAATTCTCTACTACAGCTGAATTCATTGTTGTTAAAGAGATGCTTGGATTCAACCTGATCCTTGGGAGGTCCTAGCTAGCCCAATTACATGTCTTATCTCCACTTATCCATCAAGAGATACACCTATCCTATGAGGGTGGAGAGGTGGTAATATATAGTGACAATGTATCTCCCCTAATCATCAACAACATTGATGCAGAACAAGGGTCAAAAGTAGAGTTCTCTAAAGACACACCACCCATTCAAGATGAAAGCCAACCCTGTCTGGCTGATCCACCTAAACAACCAAATGAAGCAAGCAACCTCCCTAAGGGAGCTCTATGGGCAAAATTTCCCTTTTTTGCAATTGATGAAGGCCTAGGCAAGTATCACCTTGTGCCTCCTAGGCCTTTCATACTTCTTAACCCACATCGGGTCAGGAAATACTTACATGATTAAGGTATCCCCTTAGTCCATTTGCATGTCTTAGTTGCCTTTTGTTTTTTGTTTGTATACTTATGTTTGCATAGTTATTTACATCTTACATTAGTTATTTCATTTCTTTAGCATATGCAATTTTATTTAGCCTTTTCATCTTCAAATAATAATAACAATAATAATAATAATAATAACAAAAAGGGGGCCCACTAAGGCCTAAAACTGGCAACTTACTCTCCTTTACACAATGGCTTGAAATGGCCCAAAACTAGGGATGGCCCAAACTGACCTTAAATTATTGATGGCCTGAAATGGCCTTAAACCAACTATGGCCCTTCTACCATGTCCCTAAATTGGCATGGGACCCACAAGGGGCCTAATTGTATCAATCAATCATAAGTTAAAATTTATGCAACATTACATAAAATACAACAAAGTGATATATGAATAATCATCTCATTTTTATTAAGTTATCAATAAAATATATAGTTCAAGTTTACATCCAAAAAAATCATCAAAAATATAAAATCGCCCAATAATAGGGCTACATTTTGGGTTACTTAGCCAATAATGTTCAATGGGGGTTAGGATTCTTCTTCTTCCTCTTCCTCTGCTGCTCCACTGGGGCCTATGCCATCACCCGAAACCTACTAAAATAAAATAATAAATTAGCTAACAAATAAGTAACATGCAAAAATATCATGAAATAAATAAAAATAATTCAAACTAGACCAATCTAAGAAGGACCTGCATCCATATCAGGAGGCATCCGGTCAAGGCCTGCTTCCAAAGGATTTTCTCTTCTGATAGCTATGTCCAATCCTTCTCACCCAAGTCAATACCTGCAAGGGTCTTTCTCTTCTCCACAGCTATCCATAAGGGTGGCCTTGGTGAAAACCTAGCAAAAGATACCTCTCCTAAAGGCATAGCGATGTGTCTCTCTAGGGTTCCACTCACCACTATGTTACTAGCAAATAGTTCATAAGCTTGCATTGTGCCAATTGCATCAAGAAATATGTCACAGCAATGATGCTCCATGGCCTTATCTTTGTACCTTTTAAGGTACACCTCTTATTCTTACTTGTAGTGGTGCTTGTGGTTCTTTTGAGTTTGACTGCATTGATACACTTTGGCACTATAATCTTTCTAGTCCTGGTTCTTCCTTGCTAGTAAGTCCATTTTTAGCCTTTGCTCAATCACCTCCCTAGGTACCTCATTTTTACCATAGATGGCCAACCAATACCTAGCATAGTCGATCTCAAATATCTGCTAAGTACCATCTACATTGTCACATGCCATTAATAAGTTGTAATGGGCCTATAGGTTCTCTAGTTTTGTCTCCTAGCTTGTCCTCCCTCTCCTGAAGCTCATGCACTCATTTCCATAGGTGCTCATTAGTGTGTTTACACTCCCACAATGCTCTTGCAAATGATAGTGTGCACTTACTTGCCTCATCATACATGCAACGGGGCCCTTACACTATCCAATGGCTCATACTCACCTACAATTCTTGAGCTTATATCACAAAACTTCAACCAGATTTTTATGTCACTCTCTTCCACTTTATGTATGGGCTCCTCCATAGGGCATGGCTTCTTAATTTTTATCCTGGACAATCCCACTATCTCAGCAATGAGCCATGCTCCTCTAGATGCATTCCTAGTGTTGGCCAATGGGGCCTCACCTACACTATCACATGTATGGTGAGATCATCCCAGGTTACCTCTAGTGATTATAGAAAATGACTCACTGATTGCCTCTAAGGGATCCTGTACCTACGTGGTAGTGAATAAGTGACAGATCCATGGCCTAGAGATTTTCCTGTGGTCTTGCACCACCCACTGTCCATCCTCACAAACCACTGAAAACTCTACAAATCTTTGTAGGCATGCTGCAAAGAATGCGAAGTTCACATGCAACCTTGCTTGGAGGTTGTGGCACAATCAGATAATCTCAGCACATAGGCTACCAACAAGATAAGATGTCCAACTGTATTGTGTCCCCTCCTCTGTCACATCCCTCATCACCCAAGCTTGTTCTGTCCCAAGAATCTTCCCTTGGAAGAGCAACTTTGGGAACACACATACACTAAAGACTGGATAGAGGTGATGGACCATGGGGAGCCTCACTTATTTGACTTGTATTTCTTTGCGAGACTTAGACATGCCTAGCCACTCCTCAATGTCTCCTCTATGGTTAAGTCTTTGTTATTTTTTTCTGCAATTCGTAGACCCTCAGAGGGGAGGCCAAAGAGATCAGCAAAAAATTCATCTGTAACATCAAAAGTCACCTGCATACCACAGGTTCATGTGATGAAGTGATTAGCACTCTCACTAATGGAGTCAAGGATGGCAATCATCTTGGCCACTGGGATGCCTAGGCTAAGGGCCAAGAAGAGGTTCATTAGCCTAGATCATTGAAGCTTCCTGGTTATCTCCACTAGGGCCTCATGGCACAACCAATGCTATGAACTCTCAACATCACCATATTTCATGATAAGAGTGGCCTCAATGTAGCTTGTTGTGACCACTGTAATCTCTCCCAAAGGGATCACAACTACAATAGATGAAAGAAAAGTTAACAACATGAGAAAGGAAAAGTTCCAAGTGCAAAAACAATGATACACTACTTACATGGCACAAATGGTGTGCACAATGGCGGGGATGGGGAAAAAACTTCCTCAACACTAGAAATGCCAATCATCCATTCTAAATCCCACCAACCATAGTTTTAGCACCTCTCATAGGCCTTAGGGAACCGATAAGGGTATTCTACCAAGTTCAACCTAATCTACCCAATCATCGCTACATGGACATTCTCAAAAGATGAGAATTCCTGCATAGCAGTGAGAGTCAAGTTCAATGCTCCCTCCCCATCATGGACACCATGTGTGTCAATAGTAAATCTAGCAATAGACATGAGCGGTTAGCATCTTCATATGAGTCATAATTAAATGGAAAAAGCAGAAAATTGTAAGAGAACTCACCCTCTAGTATAATATACTATCCTAAGTGGGTTCTAGAAAAGAGTATGTATGCGGTGAGCAACAAACAAACTGTTATTCTTATTGTAGCATTGAAATTCTAGCATCTACCAGATCCTATACAAAGGCTTAAGGCCCCTAGGACCCTAGTCTAAACTCCCTAATCCTTCATTACCAGCAAGCTCATTGAATATAAATCTTAGGATGCCTCAGTTTGCCTAAGGCAACAACGTTTTTGTAATGATGCCCACTACCTCTACTACGAAGTGTAATCACATCATCACATTAAAGTGAAAAAGAAAAAATTTTAGGAACTCCCATACTCCTAACTTGAACCATACCACTTAGTAACCCACATGCATGTTTGATGTAGGTACGTTTGGCATGGATTTTCTTATATAGCATATGGTACCCAATAACTCAACCATAATGAGGATGGGTTTCAACAGTACCCTACAATCACAATAGCAACAAAAGGAGAGTGTTAACATTGCATACACATAAAAAATTCATCAAAATTACACTTAGTACATTAGCAAAACTCTTAACTTCCCTAGCAAACCCCATGGAAAAGGGATGTTAGCATATCCATCTGACATGCCTAGTTCTCAATGGGGCACATCACTAATGTCTACATTTCGCATTTACACTTATCATTTTTCTCTAGCTTTGAAAACATTATAACTTTGAAAATATCAAAAAATGTTCTAATTGTTAGTTACACTCACCATAGAGTGTAGCCCTCAACAAAATTTCAAACTTTTTCTAAGTGTTGGTTACATTCCCTGCAAAGTATAACTCTTAAAAATGTCAAAAATTTTTAAATTTTTGTTTTAAGTGTTGGCTACACTTCCTACAAAGCGTAACTTTTGAAAACATCAAAAATTCTAAGTGTTGGCTATACTCTTTACAAACTATAACCTTTGAAAAAACTACAAAACTTTCTAATTATTGGCCATGCTCCCTACAGAGCATAACACTCAAAAAAAATTTCAAACTTCTTAGCATGCTCCTTGTCACTCTCTAATGCTTGGCATCACTTAAGCATGAACGTCATGCTCGATACTCACATCTTACAGCCATCTTGACTACAGCCAAGATAAAAAAAAATGTCCACAAAAACCATTCTAACCCCATCCCATTTCATGCGTGGGATGATGAAAACCCTTGTCCCATGTCACACACAACACACAACAAAAATTACGCACAAAAAATCCAAAAAACTTACAAAATCTTTCATGCTTACTCCCTCTCCCAGCTGTGGCCACTATGGTAATACCAATGGCGGTGGTAGTCCCTGCCCAAGGCAGGTTGCCCCTAAAACCCCAAAACCCCAAGGTGAACAAGAAAAAAAATTACAAGGGTATAGCATAGTGCCTTACCTTGCCAACGATGTCTCTCTTTGATCCTCTATGTGTGCCCTAGGAAGGTGCCTCAATGCACATTTGCCCTCATCCATGTTGGTGAGGTTTGGATGTTGGCATTCACTACAACACATCATGCTCAATGTCTATGCTATTCCTTTCCCCTTTTACTTTGCTACACTCTATCTCCTCTTCTTGCTAACCTTCCAGAGCTACTGCCACCATCATCAGTCATTTTGGTTGGAGCTCTCACCATCAGCATAACTTGTTAGAGAACCAGTAGTACTATGGCACAATCATGCACTAGCATCCTCTAGCCCTCACTATTGCCTAGGCTTGGAAGAGCATCCAGCACCATGGCTCTCGACCATACCACTAGGTCTCCTAGCTCTTGTCCTTAGTGAGGACTCTCGAGCACCTACATTGATGATGCCTCAAGCCACTTGGTTGCTCATTTCTGGTGTGGTTATTAGAGTTTTTGTAGCTTGTCACCACCAGTTCCCACACTGGCCTTCCTACTTTGGACACTACATGCACCTATAACTGACATAGCACTTGCGACCCTTGTAGTGTGCTTGCAAACAAGAGTTCACTCTCATCTCACATGATGTGCTTATTTTTCTTATTTTCTCTATGTTGCATTTATAGGATGAAGCCTCAGTGACATTGTTCAAAGGTTCATTTCATCATGGTGGCAAGTCACCACACTACTCTGATGTGCCTACTTTGACTCACCAAGCTACTTAAGAGTGCACATTCTTATTACCTTACTATAGCCAATTCACATTTACACCTCTACTTTACCTTTCCTCATATTCTTTGCAAGCTTCTCTAATGAACATGGCACCCTTCTTTTAGTCAACCACAAAACCCATGATAGACATAATGCAACTCATCCCATGAAAATCCATTGTGGGATGGTCAAAGCTCAAGCAGATGTAACACAACTCATCCCAGGGAGGAAATACCTATCCTACAAATGCAACATGATTGCCTCTAAGAAAATCTTGTTGAGTAGCATGTAGTTCACCCAACAACAAAACATCTTCTAGTTTCAAAAAAAAAAGAGAAAAATAAAACAAGAAGCAAAATGGGACAAAATAAGTGCCCAAGCAAAAAAATAGCAAAGTTGCCATTTTGTAACCAGTCCACCCCAGATCGACCATCTCACAAGCACTCCAACAAGAGGTCGAGTTTCAAGGGTAGGCCATCACAATATGTTAACAATAAGCACGATTTGGCGACAAGCCATCATGGTGCCACATTCAACAACTACATGCATAGTGAGCATTTTCTCCACTTATTATTGCTTAGTCCATCTCCTTAACCTACTCCCTACCATACTTTATTCCCTTGGCTCTTTCAAGTATTCCCTTGGCACTCCTAAGCACAGTGAAGTATTATCTAACTCGACACTGATGAGGGGTCTTGTTGTCATGTTCACCATGGTGTTTCGTATTCTTTGTCAACGTCTCTCAGGCCACTCCTCCATATGTCAACAAAGAGGGGCTAATTAAACACCACCAATTTTGGGCTTCTGCATTTCAACAACAAATTTGTCTATGTCAAAACTTGGCAACTTTTTCTAAGTGTTGGTGCTCTGCTCCCTAGCATAGCCAGCGTAGCATGCATCAAGGTGTATTTTGCAAAATTTTCTAGGTGTCAGCAGCAGTTGCATGAAAATATTTCTAAGTGTCCTACTATGCTCCCTAGCGTAGCCAACATAGCACACACTTCCATGGACACTTTGCCAAAGTGCCAAGCTAGAAGTTGTTAGGACTGGTTGGGATGGATGAAATAGTTTGCCAAATTTTCTATCTCTTGTGTTGCTACACTCTAGTACGCTCCCTAGTGTAGCATGTCTTCCAATGGCCAGTTTTTCCTAAGTGATTCACAAGAAGCTATCAAGCTATCTCAACATGAAAGAGACATTTTGTTATGTTTTCTAACTCCTGAGGCTACCTCTCCTGCTATGCCCCAGAGCATAGCTTGCTGATCATGAAAGAAGACAATAGATTCTATCAAAATTTGGCTAAGTATCCCTGCTACACTACCTAGTGTAGCCAGCATAACCACTTTTGAACCTTAGTTTTTTATCAAAAATTTGACTAAGTGTTGTGTTACGCTTTAGAGTGTAGCCAACTTGACACTAAAGAAAAGCCTCTGACAACCTCCAAAAGCCTCCAGCACTTAGCATTAGCCTTTGTTTCAACTTCGACATTCCTCCAACAAGTAAGATCAGCAATTTGCATCTCTTTTGCACCCCTATTGATCCAAAAAATTATTCCTATGCTTAACCCTACATGAAAGAGGGGAAGATGCAGTCTCGAAGCATAGCCTCTAAGTTGCACTATTTTGAATTGTTTGTAGTTACACTGTAATCTTTCAAATATCAACACGTGCAGTCTTGGCAATGTAGTCATAGTTCAGTAGTCTCTAGGAATCCATGGTAGTACTCAGAGCATAACATTTTGTTACTTCCATGGGAACGTAGGAAAGCTTAGCATAACCCCATTTGACACTTATTTCCATATATCCCCCAATCTGCATGTCATGCTAACCCTCATTCCATGTGGCACCTAAGCTACATTTCATGCTAACCCTAGCCCTATAAATACCCCTACATTTAGCATTCTATGGGTTGGCAAACCAAAAGAGCATTGGTCATTTTGACGTTTTGAGCATCCCTGGCATTCTCACACCTAAGCACATCTAATACTTTGCACCTTGGCACTTCCCAAAATGTAGTCCACTATTGTACCTACAGAACACAGCAACAACCAACCTAGTAGGTTCAGTCCCCACAACAATTATCAGTTCAATATCCCAGATGTTCCAAAGATTGTGACTACACTACTGCACTACCACTATGCCTACTTGTACACTATGTACCACTCTCACCGCTTTTCCTACAATAGTTATGCTTCCCCTTTTAGGGCAATGCACTTTCATTCTCAAGTTCCATTACATTTTTTAAGCATTTTTCTTTGATGTTTGGCATAGCACTTTTATTTTCTCACTATTTTATATGTATTTGCACATTTACATCACTTTTCTCAAGTTGAGACACCCTGCTATGCTCTGGCTTAGCTGGCCACGATGCCCACATGTAATGCTACATAAATCCCTCTTGCACATGGTTGTCTTAACACCATGTAAGTCCCTATTTGATCAATAAGATCATTTAGGGCACCTTATTTCCATTTTCCAACATAGCCCTTACATGGATTCAGGGTTAGGCTATATGCCCGTTAACCTCTTGATGTTCTAGCTACTGACATTTTTGATCATCACATCCTTGGCTTAGACCCTTGTAGCTAGGACCTCCACTCAAACCACAATGAAGAAGAAAAGGAAAGGTAAACATAAAGGCTATAGCTTCTAGTTACATGGTTATGAAAATTGTAATTATTCTATTGCTTTGACTAGTTATTAAACTTGCTTATGTTGATGCTAAACTTTGGTTGTTGCTTTGCATGACCCTCCACATCTACTGATGTCATCATACCACTTTCAAGAACACATCATGAGGATACCCTCATCTTGAAGTTTGGTGAGGTAATACCAGCACAAGAGTGGTTACAGGGATAAGTTCCTAAATACATTCAAGCAAACATCCAATGTGTGGGTTTATTGGATGTATTTATGGCACCTATCTCTTCCATCACTACTATGGAGATGCTACACATCATTGACTCCTTCACTAAGAACGCTAGTCATTTTAGCATCACCATTTGGCGTGTTAAGGTCAACATAGATATTTTTGAGGGCCTTTTTGTAGCTTGTTTAATGTCCCTACTAATGGGACAAAGGTTTCCACCATGACAGTTACGGAATCAGACCATTGTAAGGAAGTTTTGGAGTGGCTAATGCCAACATTGGCCACTCCAAAATTTCCATGGATGGGTCCCTCGACCTTAATGTGAAGGAATCATATCCTTTGTTTAGGTATTATTCATTTCCTAAACTATTCTAACAAAAAAAGGTGATCTTCATTATGCAAGGGTGGACCTTCAAGAAGGTATTGATGAATGAAACCTAGTTTAACTAAGCAGCTACTTTGTTTGCTAGGCTCATGAAGGAGATCTTTAGACTTTGTGCAAATACCTCTACAATAATCCATATGCACTTTGCATTTTTTGTGAGTTATCTAAAGAGATTTATGAAATTTTTGGTGGTGTACAGGAATGGGCAATGGGTTCCACAAGACCCAAGCCAACTTTCTAAGCCTTGGATAAAGCACATTTATCTAATGGTGTAGCCCTAAAATCCACCGAAGGGGATGGTGTTACGACCAAAAACATCGATGGCTGGAAAACACCGAGAGGTCATCAGTCGTGACAGTCTTAACCCCAGATCCGCATGAGGGCCGTGCTGCATAAAACAAAAATGGGACACCTGGAATGGTCTGGTTAATCAGACAAGAACTTAGTCAGTGTTAATATAACCTTTTGCAAATGAATAATCAAAAAATGGGATTTATAGCATAAAGTAATCTTAAAAGCAAAAGGGGCAGAAAATGATGTAAAATGCAATGATAAGCAAGAAAACAAAGTAAAATGTAGTTAGAAAAATGCACTAGTTCAAGAATGTGACTTCACTCTATCAAGGTGGATACAATTGGTTGCATGGCGCTAAGGGGTGCAGGGATCCCAAGAGTAACCAAGACGTTTAGAGTAAGACAGTTGTATACTTGAACGCAGACTTGGGAGTCAACCATGCAAAATGCTATGGGGCTAGCAGGAAAGAGCATAGCAAAATTCCAAATGAGAGTGCCAACTATTTATAGTGTCAAACAAGATGTTTACAATGCTCAGGAATACAATGCTAACTTTTTCCTTGCCATCCAGCCAATTCACCAACCAGACGACCGACCTTGTTAACAAAATCACCTGTCAACCGACCCCTTTGAGTGTTGCTCATTGGGGTATTCATAGGGCCAAGCACACGTGAAAAATGTAGTTTGGATGTCATGTGTCCTGGGCCCATGTTGACGTATCTGTGCTACGTGGACATGCATGACCGTTGGATGTGCATGACCATTGGACGAGCCTGCCATGCTATAATTACGAGCCTACCATGTTGTAATCACATTGTTAGAACTTGGAGACGTGTGCCAACAGTCCAAGCAGGTGAAGTACATTGATGTAGCGTAACTGCTTGCTACGCTGAGCTATGCTTTGTAGCATAGCATGTTGGTGTAGCGTAGCATCTTGCTACGCTATGCAACATAGCATAGCGTAGCCACCAATTCAAGGTAAAAACTTGTGTTGCATCCTACTACATGTGTCAAAAACCTTTGAAGTGCTCTAACTACTTTTTTCATATTTTCTACGCTATGTAGCGTAGAAATTGAGCATTTTGAGCATCGTTGAAAATAGTTTCGACGATGTAGAGAGTTTGCTACACTATGCTACGCTATATAGAAACTCTCTACATCATGGCAAACTTGACTAGAAAACTCTCTACATCGTCGAAACTCTCTACATAGTGTAGAAAACTTGACTAGAAAACTTGCCAAACTATTTTATGCATTTTGAGCATCGTCGAAAACTCTCCACGTCACTTCTATGTAGGCTATCAACTAGACAAATTACCTAGTTAGAAAATTTTCCAACTATACAACCTAAAGCCCAGAACACCCATCTACTGATGAACTTCCGTGGCACTGCTTGAATTCCTACAGCCCGGTGAAGCAAGGATGCCCTGAAATTTTAGGATGTTTCATTGGCCCCTCTTTGTTGATGTTTGGAGGATGGACCCAAGAGACGTTGACAAAGAATATGAAACACCACGAAAGACAAAACACCAACATTATTGTTCGATGATCGTCAAGATGTCGCTAAGCTGCGCCTGAGAGTGTTGCATTGGTTTTTGTGGGGGGAAAGGGCAAAGTAGGGAGGAAGGAGGTTTAGGAAAAGGATAAAGATGAAACTTAGCAGAATCCTTCATTGGAGTGCTCATGAGGGAGTCATTCGCATGGTCATCTTTACTTTTACTGACCTTCGACCTCTCGTCAAAACTCTTGAAGAGGATGATTGTGAAATAGCTTACGTGGCAATGGTGGTCAAAGAAGCCAAAACAACTAACCAAGGGACAAGGAAAAACCAACCCAGGACCCCTACTAATACCCATGACAACCATCCATCAATCTCTAGGGCCACTGCATCAACTACTCCTACACCTAGCTTTAAGCGAAAGGATAAGACAAAATACACTATTTTGCCTTTAAAGTGATCTAAACTCTTAGATTAACTATTAAAGAGTGGAAGGATCCAAAACAAGTAGATGACCAAAGCTACTCATAAGAAGCATGAGAGGCTATATGAGATAGCTAAGAATCCAACTAGAGTAACTAAGGATGATCCCCAGTTACCTAAGTACTTCAAGCTTGATTGCTTCTACAACTATCATCAACTGCCTAGTCATGACACTAACTTTTATATCACGCTAAAAGATGACCTATAAATGATGATAGATAGAGGTAAGTTAATACTTGATGCATCTAACCCTATCTAATCCCAAAACCAGTCGATGCATGTGTACAAGAACCCATTGGATACCAACGATCACTCATACATTATATGGACATTCAACATTGATGATAATCAGTAGCCTATGATGGAATCCTTTATGATTTGCATACTCCCTTACAACAAAAGAGGTTCTTCATTTTTCAATAGCTTAAGACCCCCTTTTGTTGTAAGGATACCACCACCTACACCTCTTAGGGAGCCTTTTGTCATCAAGGTAACCCTACCAACCACAACCCAACCAATCCCTACAACAACACAATAGTCTCTCGTGGTGGCTAATGCCATAGAGTCTTTCTCACAGCCAACAAATGACAATCAAAAAGCCTTAACCAATAGTAGGAATAATTCTAAGCAAAAGTCCAATAATAAAGAAGACAAGCAAGCCAAGGCATAGAATGAAGTGGGCCCACCAAGGCCCACTCATATATCATCTATGTCCATAACCTCATCAACTTAGGCTACTTCTATAAGCAAACCATGGGAGGATCCTAAGACCCAAGGTAAAAAGAGAGAGGAAAAGCCACAACCACCACCTTAAAACAAGGTACACATTTTAGTATGCATGGAGGAAGTTGAGCACAATTGAAGTGACAAGTCCACAGCCAATGACAAAAACTTCCTAAATGCAATGGAGCAAGGCAAATAGCCTCTTAAGCAAAAAAACAAAAAAAAAAACTTTGAGCCTGTATGACTTGATCATAATTTCCACTACACATCGTGAAGCACTAGTCAAAATTTTGACTTCTATCCCTATTAGTGAGGACATCCTTGCTAATGAAGAATCCATCCATGCAATGATGGTGCCTACCTTGCCCAAGAAAATAAAGTCAACATCATTAGTGTTTTGAGATAGCAAAATCAAAGCCAATCCCCAAAATGGTGAAGTAACCAAGGTTTCTATATTCATCATAATGTAAGTTAGGTAGTACAAGGTGCATCAAATACATGTAGACAATGGGGCTACAATTAATGTCATTCCATGCAACATAGTAGAATGTATAGGCTTAACTAAGCAAATTCAACACACAACATCATCAATTGTCAAATCCTTTAATGGCTCACAGGTTGTTGTTAAGGGTTCCATCTCCTTAGACTTTGTGTCAAGATAAAAGTTCCCCACAACTATGGATTTCTTTATTGTAGAGGAAACACCAAGGTTCAACCTCATCTTGGGTAGGCCTTAGTTGGCTTAATTCTAAGCTGTATCTTCATCGATCCACCAAGAAATACATGTTTCTTACGAGGGAGGTAAAATCATCATTCATGGCAATAATGTAGTTCCCCTAGCTATTAACAACATAGACATCGAGCAAGCATCTAAAGTGGAGTTTCGAGAACAAAACTCCTAGACACAAAGTCGAATAGCCTGAGGGAGTTGAGAAAGCCAAAGACAATAATGATGGACCAAAAGATAAACTATGGGGAGAGCTTCCCTTTAAAATCATCAACAAAAGGGGATGAAGAGCATAAGCTTGTGCAAAACAAGCCATACATGTTTCCTAATCTCTTAAAGATTAGGAAGCATTTACAAAAGCAATGAATACTCCTAACCCTTCCACCCTATGAACTTATGACCTTGTAGCCATTTGTACTTATAGCATGTTAGTCTATGTTTTGTCTTGCCTATCATGTCATGTTGTTTCTTTTATATAGTTTTAGAATTTATCTTTTATTGGCATTTTTATTAAAGCATTTTCTTTCTTTATTTTAGTGTGATATAAAACTGGAAGAACCCATAAAAATTTTTAAAATGTAAAATAAGCAAAAATATATCTTTCTTTGCAACCCAAGCCCACCATGGTTCAAAACTAGCAAGTTCTTATAGCTTGGATCCACCATGGCCTAAAACTAGCAAGCCAATTCCATATTATATGCATGATCCACCATGGCCTAAAACCAGCAAACCAATTCCATATTATACACATGATCCACCATGGCCTAAAACTAGCAAACCAATTCCATAGTATATGCATGATCTACCATGGCCTAAAACTAGCAAGTATCCTATGGTCCACAGTGGCCTAAAACTAGTAAACTAATGTTATACCGTGTGAATGACCCTCCATGGCCTAAAATTGGAAATTATCCCATGGCTCACCATGGCGTTAAACTGGAAAATGATATTATAACATATATGCATTCTTAGCCTACCAAAACTAAAGTTTAAAATTTAAAACATTTAAACGTACATAACCATAGCCCCACCATGTGGCATAAATTTTAAAACAATAAACAACTA
This sequence comes from Gnetum montanum, assembly GCA_015680685.1. NCBI lineage: Eukaryota > Viridiplantae > Streptophyta > Gnetopsida > Gnetales > Gnetaceae > Gnetum > Gnetum montanum. The sequence continues at coordinate 229,472 of MNCI01015381.1, forward strand.
TAAATTTTCTACAACTAAAATAAGAGCTAGCACTCATCAAACAATATCCATCAAAAATAAAAATGAAACAACAATAAACAGTTGTCACAATAGGCATCTAGTAGCACTATGAGACATCTAGAAGAGGAGGTGGAAGATCATCATCATCGCCATCACTGTTGGGGCCGCCAACATCATCCAATGCTTGTGACATAACAACATGAAACCAATAAGTAACCAAACAATAAAATTGATGACTTAAAAAAAACTAAAATGATAAAACTAAAAACAAGGCATCAAACTTGTGGGGAATCTAGCTCAATAACTTCTGGGGATAGGTGTTGAAGACCAATCTCCAAACGATGTAAAATCTAGTCTTCTGTCATGTTGGCCCAATTAACATCCTTTAAATTAATGCTTATGAGGATGTTTGTTGGGTCCACCTCAATCTAATCTAGTGAGTCCCGTAACACCATAGTCATAGAAGTCTTACTTGCAGCCATAGTGATGTCAGGAGTAGGAGATTTGGCCACCATGATAGTGCTTTCAAAGAGGTAGTAAGAACTATTAGCCTGAATTCCCTAAATGAACAGCTCTCTTTTGTGTTGTTCAGTCATATCTTCTTCAAGCCACTTAAAGTATGCCTCCCTATCAAGCTTGTACTAGCTCTTATGGTCTTTTTGTGTCTTGCCCCACTATATGACCCAAGCATAGTAATCCTTCTAGTCCTTGACTTTTTGAAAACTCAAATCCATTTGCATCAATTGCTCCACCATCTCCCTAGCAAAGGCAACCTTGTCATGGATGGTGTGCCAGTAGTGGGCCCAGGTAATATCTTTGGTCTGTAAATTTTCTAGGTAGGCCACTTGGGCTTCCACAAAGGTCTTATGGTCCCTAGGATCCCTGATCTTCTCAACTTTCCTCTTAGTCTCCTCCCTCAAGGCCACAACTTACTCCCATAGGGATTCATTAGACCTTTGGAACTCCCATGAAGTTTTTGCACATAAAAATTCAAGATCAATGATAGTTTCATATAACTTCAGGGGGGACATTCTGAACATTAGAGGGAAGCTTTGGTATGGAATTGAACTCCATGTCATGGTTCAAGTCCCCCACAACTGATGGCACTACAAACAAGTCATGACCATAAATATAACCAAAAGTACAAGAACTATGAGGGGCTCTTCCCCTATGCTATTAGGGGAAGCACACTACTTACCACCAAAATTCTTGGTGGTAATAGACAACAAGTCACCCCTCTCCTTTAGTAGGTTCTAAGCTTGCATGATAGGATAAATATGCTTTATCTAAGGCCTAGAGAGCTAGTTGAGGTCTTGGGCCACACAATGTCAACCCCTACTCACCACCAGAAACTCCATGAACCTCTTTGGATAACCTACAAAAAATGCATAGTGCATGTGAATTATGGTAGAGGTATCTTTGCAGAGTTTGAGGATCTCCTCTCAAAGGCCCTTAGCTAAGGAACTAGCCTAGTTGAATGAAGTACTCTCTATTGATACATTCTTAAAGGTCCATCTCTGTGAAATACCAATCACCTTCTTTTGTGTTTAGAAAAGGCACAAGATTGAAATAAAGGATAGGATTCCTTTGCTTCAAGATTTGTGAAGCCATCTAATGAAATTCTGGAGCAGCCCTTGCTAGCACTAGAACACTCCTCAACTTCCTCATGATGATTGGCCTCTTTTTCTACATAGGTGTTAACCTTCATCCCATCAACATGAACACCAAACAAGTCACAGAAGGTCTCATTATTGATGATAATGGTAATCAGCATATCTCATACTGTAGTGTTGAATTGATTGCCTCCTATATTAAATGAGTCAATAATGTTTAGCATCTCTATAGCAGGAATGGAGGGAGAAGGTTCCATGAACACATCAAGTAAGCCTGCATGTTTGATGTTTTCTTGGAAGCTTTTAGGCACCTATCCCCTCAACCACTTTTGTGTTGGCTTCACCTCAACAAATTTCAAGATGGGGTTGTATTTTGAGCATCCTAAAAGGAATAGGGTGATGTCAAAAGAAGTGGAAGATCCTATAGGACAACAACAAATGCTTAGCATCAACATAGACATGTATAACAACACAAAAATGTAGCTATAAAAACAAAATGCATAACATAGCAAACCATTCTTATTCTCACCTTTCTTTTTCTTATTTGGTGAGGCTTAAGTGGGGGTCCCAATAGCAACATCCTTCTTCCTAACATTCTTGGGGGCAACCCACCAACTATGTATTATTTTTCACTTCTTGTAAATAGGGTTAAACATATTGGTGTATTTATCAAAGTCCCTTCTTAACTCATATACAATAGTTTTGATCTTGGGGCCTTTGGTAAATACATTCAAGGTATTTTGGAACACTGCAAAGGTTTGATCATTCTTGATCAACCCTTATTCATAAGCCCTATATCTGCGAGATGTGCATGAAACTGACAAGTTAAGAAAGGTGACCAAATCAACAAACCCAAAAACATTAGGAAACTATAATAACTATGCTTACCCTTGTAGTTGATACATGGTGTCATGTAGATTCTAGAATAGTGTGTGGACTCTATGTGCCACCATCAAAATATTAGCAACATTATACTAAGAATACTCTAGTGTGGTCTAGATCTTTGACAAGTAACGTATACCGAGAGTATCCCTAGTCTTTGTAGACTCCCCTACTACTTGGGTTTTAGGATCATCAATTATGAACTTAATGATCATTCTCATAGAGCTAGGTAGCAAGGTCTTCACTATAACCCTCACCACGTCTATAGACAAGTGTGACCACAACATCATACTAAAGTTTTGCAAGATGTAGGGAAGGAATTCCCTTGCCCCTAGGTAGAACCATAACTAGCCTATTTCCAGAACCAAGTCTTGTGGGGGTGTTCACCTTTGGTTGGTTGATATAGCACAAGATGCCAACCAACTCAAACACTATGAGGATAGGCTTCAATAGGGCTTTTCATGGAAAAAACACATCATTAAAACCATATTCTAACACTTGGAATTTCTTGAAAAATTTTGCCAAACATCTTAGTTAGGGGTGAAATTAGCCACTATAAAAAACTCTAAGGTTTTAGCTAAAATTCATTTAGGAATTCCACGTCTACATTCTTACAACCCTTATAGCCTTTATACATCATAGCCAAAACTTCATGACCAAAATTATACCTTAGTTTAAAACAACATTTACATAGAAAAGCCACTAAAACCTAGAAAGCATCCATAGGAGGATACTTACTAAAATTAGTAAAAAAATGTTTAAAACATGTTAAACCAAATTTGGAGAATCATTAACATCTTTATGAATCCCTAGGAGTGTGATACATTGACAAGAAAAATTTCTAAGTGTCTCAACACTACCCATCTTTAAGGTCTAAAACTAATACAACCACAACAAACCCTAATTTACACAACCTTAATGAAAAATTCATAAAAAATCCATTTTAACTTTAATTTTAGCGATTCCACCACTAAAGTAATCCTAAAATCATGTACTTTATATCCATAGCCAAAAAAAATTCAAAATACATATTTTTTTCCATAAAACATTACCTAATCTACATGACCATAGCCATCACCAAAAATCCCCTTTTGCGCACGGTTGGTAAAAAATTTTCCAAAAAATCTTTTTAACTCCAAAAAAAGTGATTCCACCACAATTTGAAAGCTTAAATCGAGCCTACATACTCGTAACCTTAAAAAATTCAAAAACCTTGTCATTTCTTTAGAAATAATTCATAATCTTCTACGAAAATCTAAAAATAGCACAATCATCAAGCACGCAATGTAACCAAAATGACCATATTTCCCTCATTATAACCCCAAATTGAACAAAACCATAGCCAATGGAAACCTTAAACATATCCCTAAAATCCAAAAAACCATAAATTTTAACAATGCCTAACTAGTTTCTTAATCAAAATTTCAAAATTATTCTTGCTTTTTGGCCAAAACTAGTATAAAACTAGTATAAAACACAAAAACCTAATTAAATGCAGATGAAACAACCAAATGACCTTAAATCCATACAAAAAACATCAAAATAGGAGATTGGATCTCACCAAATTCAATTTAATGAGCAAAATGGCATAGATAAAGAAAAACAACCCTATCCCCAACTGAAGAAAACACAAAAAATGGCATAAAAAAACAAACAAAATGGCTAGTAGTGACCTACCTTGGAATTACAACATGCAAAGTTTGCATCACAATAGGCTTGGGTAGATAGGAGATGCCCTAGGCTACTCCATCCACTTCCTTAATGGCTAGGTTCTTGCTACTAGTGCCTTTCTTATTAATCAATGCTAGGAAAACTCTAAAAACTAAAGAGTTTGAGCTTCAACACTACCTTGGGGGAAGATCTGGATCAACCACACTAAAGGTGAGAAGTTTGAAAATAAGAAAATCTATGCTAGAGCTCTAAGGAATGCACTATAGTAAAGAATGAAATTTTGAAATAGATTTTTGGTGGAACAAAGCATAAAACCTAGATCTAAACCTAAATGCCTTCTTTTTTGCTCCTATTGCCAATTCCATGCACTAAAACCCACACTCCATTGGAAGTGTGAGGGGGAAAAGTCTTGTCAACATAGGAAGTGGTGGGAGATAGCACCAAGTTCAAATTTTTGAATTTCTTGTGGTGGGCCCCACTAATACAGCTCCCATGCATGGTGTTCCAAGCTTGGAAACCTCATCAACATTAGGATTTTGACCACTTGAAACACCTAAAACATGTTTTTAGCTTTATCCCCCTTATATCCGTGCTAGGCAACATGGATCTGTTGGCGACCGTTTGGGACGCGACCGCCAACGAGTGTCCTCGAACAGGATTTAGGTGCCTGTTGGTCTCTGGCAACACCAAGGCCCAGATACCTCCAAATAAACTCAATAGTTAATGTGAGTATGTGTGTGTGCTATTGCAGCGTGCGGTTGTGTGAAATGTAACGATTGCGTTGTGTGTAAACTACAAATGACTTACTTTAAAGAGATTCAGCCAACTTTGCCAAGTACTGTGAGTTGTTGAAAGTTACCTATTTTGTTCAACTGCCTAATCTATGCAGTCCTTATAATACCTACTTGTAACAAATAAAATTTTGCAAAAACATTTGAGCACAACTCCGCAATCTACTCCTAATTTTCCCCAGAGAAAGAGATAGTTCCACAAGAAAACTAGAAATAGAGCAAGATTCGATGGAAATAGACAGAAAAGAAAAGAAAGCAAATTTGTGTAGACCTCAAATATTTAAACAAGGTAAAATGACACGAGTAAACACTTCGCAATAAAGCTATCCCAAATTCAATATCTACGAATTGTTCAAACTTCCAAGGCTCAAATAAGCAATTTCTTCAAGACAATCCTACTATGCTACCAGAAATTGTTGCATAAACTACCATGTACGAGACTCCATTTTGGCTAGATAATAGCTATCAACGATTGCATTCAACAGGACCTTTGAAAGACTTGACAATTTCTGATTGAAATACCACAGAAATTCACTTTAAAGATAAAAAGAAGCTATTTTGGTCCCATCAAAATACCAAAGATTTTCTGAACCCTCTTAACTACTGAATTGTTCAACGACATGACTACAAGTAGAGGCTCTCTTACAACAATCCCAATAGCAATTCCTATACATTGCACAATAACAAAATTTACTACTAAAATGCTCTTAAGGCTTTTAAACACAAGCGCTTCTATGGTAAAATTTTAATAGAAATTTCTATCAGGCAACAAGAACAGTAAGAGCAATCTAAAAATTCCAAAATTACTTGCCAAGGATGATACTATCTAAACCACTAATTAAACAATTTAAACAAAATAAAAATAAAAAACATAACTCACAGGACTATGACAAAGAGGCTAAAATATTTTCTTTAGCAAGCCATCTTACAAGCAATCTTCTTTACAAATCTTCTTTACAAATGCTCTTCCCAAGACCCAAAGTGTGTCTTCAAGTGAGAGCTCAAGTGCTAGCTTATTAGCTTTCCAAAGTGTGATGTATGAAGTGTCTTTCCCCAAAATTCCTCCTCTTTTTCCTTACCCATGAAGCCTTTTTATAAGGTTCACAAGGTAGTTATATTCCAAAATATCCTAGCTAACTTTTCTCCCAAGTAAGGAGGTTACAACTTACCCATTTAGTTAGGAGGAAGTTATGTAGTTAGGAAGTTATACATAAAGTTAGGAGGAATTAATATTTGTAAATATTATAAATATTGCTTTTGTAAGTAATTTATTTATTTATTAAAATAAATCCAAAATCCCTAATTTAATTTAATTATTTTATTAAAATTTTAAATACTAAATGTCATTAAGCCCTAATAAATTTTTTCATAAAAATATAATGTAATATCCACCTTGGGGTGTAGACGTTGGTGGTAACGGTAGTTACTTTATAAAAATAATTTATCTTTTCTTGTACCCCTAGAAATAGAAATTTAAATTCGGTGATGGCTCAAAATATGAGTCCGAATGTGAAGGCACAAATCTTGTAACTGCCAGCAACTAATTCAAATTATCTTGCCCTACCAAAAATCGTTACCAACAACTACCATCACGGGAGAAGGCTCAGCCACCACGTTAGGAAATGTCACCGTGTGTTCCGTAAGAATCTGCAACTGTTGTAACCTTCGCCTCTCACAAATGCTCTTCAAGTTTTGATGATTATACAGGAATTTGCAAGGTGTTTATATCCTTGAGCAGATAAAATTGATCATCGCCTCGTATATTTTCACTACCTTCCGTACATAGCGTCCATCTGTGGCAACTAGTAAAATTTCTAGCTTATGAAGTTTTCTTCCAACACCAGGGATTTTGAGACATTAGCTGCTATTACAGATGGAAACCCAAACTTGTTTATCACGTGAAACAGGCACCTGTTCTTCTGAAATCCATCTTTCCAATAATCTTGAACAAGTCATAGGTGCCACCGTTGAAATCAAAGATGAGCACACTGCTCTCTACCCTAGACTAGCTCGAGTTCTTCCTGCACAGCCCGTACGTGATTACTGCCAAAAACCCCCTTAATACAGCTCAGTCGTGGAAAAGGGCCCCCACGTGCTCCATGAACTCGGGCTCACTGTTCTCAGCCTCAAGCGAGCCGGCTGTAGCTACGTCAGGCAACATCAATTCACAAATTCGGCCAATGCGTGGGCGCAATTCCAAGCAGGTACCAGACAATGTATTTGCCAATGACGCCCAAAAGCTTAAAACCACGACATTCAGTTCTGTATTTCAGATTTTCTGTATTTTGGCAATGTTACCAATGAGCTTCTCGACTTGCGGAAATTCAGGTTCATTTGCAATAGAAACCTTCTCATCATTTGTTAATTTAAATTTATCAAATGAAATTCAAAACCTATTGGTAATCCATTCGTTAGATCTTCCGCACGCTTCCAACTCTTAACTGGACCTTAATAATCCATTATCCATGGTGGTGTCTATTTTTCCAACATTAACATGGAGTATGCTTTTTGTGGTAAATAATTTTTTCCTTTGTTTGCTATTCCAATCTTCAATAAAGGAATAATTTGGCATTTTAATTTTGCTTTCCAAGAAGGCCTCAACATCAAAATTATTTACCAGTGGATTACTTCTCCAAAAATACCCATCAACCCACAACACTAAAGCTTCAAATTTACAACCATGGATTGTTCCAATTTTGAATATAATATTCCAACTATTCCATGGAATGGCCAAATGTGCCAATAGGATCATAGTCCCCTTTGACCTACAATGCTTTCACATTGACCCTATTACCATTTTTAGCAATTATAACCAACATGGACAAACCTCATACTCTAGAAGGAGGTAAGATCTTGGAAAAGCTTCCCACTTTTGGCATCCACATTGCGACAATGCCACCTAGTATGGTTCCAATGTTGACCAAAAGGGGTTGCATCCATACTCATCATCTGAAGATCACCAAGCTCTAATCTGGTCCCAAGGTGATCCCCACATAGCCTTAAGCTCTTTTGATCATTCCTAGTAGCCCTAAAAACTTCTAGAACCTAGTTGAAAATGCCCAAAACTTTTATATTTGATTCATTCATGCTGAGGAAAGGTCCATCCACACTGCACAATATGGATCCAACATGGATAGGTGGGGGATGAGAAAAACTACCAAAATCAACTACCCAGTTACCATATTTTGACTCTAACACCCCTTTCTAGCTTCTGGTAACATAGATTGACCAAAAACAATTTAATTTTTACATCTAAACACTCTTTCCATGTTGGTGAACTTATCTAGCATGGATCCAACGTGGGTGCCTTTAGGGTATGCAAAAAATCACCTGCCATAACCTTAAACAACCATAAAATGCACTTCAATAGCCTAGATACCCTTCCATGGTCTCTGATAGTTGACAATTGCTAATATTTAAGCCATTTTTCACATATGAAACCTTCTTTGCATAGGTGAACCCCCCATCCACGTTGCCTAGCATGGATCCAACATTGATGCCAGGGGGATATGCAAAAAAATCTATTTTATAGCTGAAAATAACCTTAAAACCTACCCTAGTAACCTTACAACACTAAAGGAGCCTTCCAATAACTTCAAATGTCACAAAATTGCCCAAAAATGATAAAAAGCTATCATCCCCCTCATATCCATGCTGGATTGCATGCATGCATGCTACCTCGCATGGATGAACGGGGGATCACTACATGAGGCACCAAGGAGCCTTCAAACCAATGGATTTTGATACCAAATCTTGACTATCAACACCAGTAGCCCTGAGAGTTGACGTGCATGGTCAATTTGCTATCAAACAAGCCTAGATCTAACATCTTTCATCTATCCACAATGAGGGGGGCCTTATCCATGCTAGACAATGTGGATCCAACATGGATAAAAGGGATATCACCAAAAACTCTCACAATTTACATTGAAATTAACATGTGTTGACCTCCTTATCCTCTTAGAAACTCTAGTAGCCAAAAACTTGATAAAACCCACTCTATTTCATGATCATCTTTGCTCCCACACTAGTAATCCCCCTCATCCATGCTGGCCAATGTGGATGCAACATGGATACCAACAAGAAGACCCATGGCAGGCTCATAAACACCTCAAAATAATACGAGATGGCCTTGTATGCATCCTAGAATCCTATTGGCACCTCCCAAAGCCCTCAAACTTTACAAAACTAATTAAAAATAGCTTAAAACTATTCCTCATTGATCCTCCACACTAGATTCATGTTGGTCTACATGGATTAATGGGGGTAACCTCTAAAACCACTCAGAAGCCCTCAAAACTATAAAATTTTGAGCATAAATCCTAGCCCTTACCACCAGCGACCCCGAGAGCTAACATGCATGGTTGATTTTGCTATCAAATGAGCCTAGATCTAACATTTTTGGTCTCTTTATGCTAGGGGAGGCCTAATCCATGCTAGGTAGTGTGGGACTAGCATGGATAGGCTACCTTTCCACTTTTTGCAACAAATTGACACACCTAGAGACTAGAAACCTACACCAGCAAAGCCTAGGACCTAGCAACCTTGAGTTTTTAATTGTCTGACCCCATTTTAGCCTTCAAAAAAACCATGCCCACTCATCCACACTAGATCTACGTTGCCCAACATGGATAATGGAAGGATGACCATGCAAAATACCCTCAAACCAAGACAAAATTAACCAAAAATCCTAGAATTCACAATTTCTAGCCCTAGAAGCTTAAAAGTTTTGTCAATTCACTTCTAAAACCATCCAAGGATCAAAAAGTAAGAGGACCCCCATCCATCCATGCTAGCCAATATGGATACAATGTGGATACTACTTTGAACTAGATTTGATGCTCAAAACCCTTTCGAAATGGCTTCAATACTCAGATTGGGAGTGCACAACTATAAAACCTTGGTCCCAACTACAAACCTAACCTTCTTTGACCTTGTTATGGCTCAAATCTATGGTATCCATGCTAAATACCCTCCCATCCATGTTGGCTAACATGGATACAAGGGGTATGACTTCAAAACTTTATTTTTAATCATTTTGACCTCCAAAATGATCAATCTTGATAGATCTGACCCTGTGTTATCCTAGGAAGACCCTAGAATCCAAATTTTGACCCTTTTGATTCCATGTAACCCATTTTCATTAGTATACACATTGGAGTAATTTTGCCCAACATGGGTCCAACATGGATGACACTTTCAAGCCTCAATAGGAATTCCAGGGATTGAAATTAATGACAAAAATAGCCCATCATCTTCCCAATCCACTAAGCTAGACATGCAAGCCATCAAGAGTTGAAAACTGCCCAAAAAAAAAGCCTAGGAAGTTTCCTACATGTCCTATCCACATTGGAGGTCACCCCATCCACACTAGCTAGCATGGATCCAATGTGGCTCTAGCATGGATAGTCTAAAAACCTTCTTTTTCACCTCAAATAGCCTCAAAGTAGCGCTGATTGATGCCTAAACTCATCCATAAACCTTATAGCCTGAAATCATGGCTCTCTAAGGCCTAAAACTAGCAAAACCTAACCCTTTTGGCCATGTTTTGACCAAGATTTACCATATGTGTCCTATTCTGCCTCATTTGGCCTTGTTTCATCATGTTACAGCTTGTTTTGACCATTGTTGCATTGTTGACCTCTTTTAACCTCAATAGTGCTTCTATATCAATGTGTTTTTATTTATTCTCTATATTATAGCCTTGCAAACCCTTATTTATCCTTTGATTGGTATTGAATGATGGGGTTTGACCTTCCTTAACCACCATTTGGCATCATGTGATCATGGCTTGCTAAGGCCTAAAACTAGCATCATGGCCTTCCAAGGCCTTACACTAGTAAGCTTATGACCTTAGTTGATATTGTTTTACCTTGTTATGCTTTAGATTATTTTAGCCTTAGTCAAACTTTGCTTGACCTTTGTTTAGCCTGAGTTTCATTTTATTGATCTCTTTTTATCTCCTATAACTTTATATAACCTTGTTCACCTTTTTTTGCATTTTATAGCATGGATTTGAATAATTTTATAGCATTTTGACATTATTTACTCATCTTTACCCAAGTGTTACTTAATGTGCCTATGGTTGACATGCAAAACTGAAGTATGAGTACCTAGGAGCATATCAGTTTTCCTTTAAGCCTAAGTTGGCCTTACGATGATGTAGAATAGTATATTAACCCTGATTGCCTAGATATTAAGCCTAAGAGTCTTGTCAACCACATATCCTCAATAGAGAAACCTCTAGAATGGCATAAAAACCTAGTTAAGAACCTTAATCTAGAGGTTGGTGACATTACTGAAGACTCTCTTGTTGAGGTTCCTATCACAACATACAGTGGTGAGAAGAAAACCTTGAAAGTAAGTTCCTCACTAGAACCTCAACAGGCTCAAGACATCACCAAGGTCCTACAATACAACATTAAGGCCTTTAACTAGTCATACGAAGATATGTCAAGCCTAGACCCATGCTTAGTGCAACACAACATCATACTTGATCCTAGCATAAGACTAATTAAGAAAAAATTTTGCAAGATTAAACCTGATTTGGTCCTACAAATTTGTGACAAAATCACAAAACTCTACCATACTAGTTTCATTAGGGCTTTTGACTACACAAAATGGATGTTTGACATAGTGGTAGTTTCCAAGAAGAACAAGAGTATCTGTATTTGCATCAATTTTCAAGACCTAAATAAGGCAAACATCAAGGATGAATTTCCTTTTCCTAGTATTGATTAACTTATCGATACCACAATTTGGCATGCCTTATTGTCCTTTATGGATGTATTCTCAGGATATAACTAGATTAGGATCAACCCAAAACATCAACTTAGCACACCCTTCATGACCCATTGAGGTACGTTTTACTATACCATGATTTCCTTTAGCCTTAAAAATGCAAGAGCGATCTACCAATGAGCCATGACGTATATCTTTAGTAATTAAATGCTAGGTTTGCTCAATGATTATGTAGACAATATAATTGTTAAGTCCAAAGTGGTCAACAACCATGATAATGACCTAGATCTTGTGCTTAAATGATGCATTAAGTATGAGCTTAGGCTTAATCCTAAGAAGTGTCTCTTTAGTGTCAAGATCGATAAGATGCTAATCTTTGTAGTGTCTAATGTAGTGATATGTGTCAATCCTGATAAGGTTAAGGCCATATCCAAATTAGCAGTGCCAACTAATCTTAAGGAGCTTTGGAGACTACAAGGAAAACTACAATTTATTCTTAGGTTTATCACTAGGCTTACAGATAAGTTACAATCCATGGAACACTTACTTAAGAAAGGGATCCACTACAAGTGGATAGCTTAATGTTAAGAGGCCTTTAAAAACCTTAAGCAAGAGTTGGCACAACTACCAACAGTCTATCCTCTATAAAAGGATAAACTGTTAACAAGTCCATCACCTCTCTACTCTATCAAAAACATGATGATGGGGCAGAGATGTCTATATATTACATTAGCCATACATTAATTACCCATGAGACCTAATACACTAAAATGGAGAAGTACTATCTAGCACTAGTCTTCTTGCTAAAAAATGGACATACTACCTCTTTAGAAGCTAGGTCAATGTCATTTGCAAAGACAACATACTTGGAAACATAACAATCGATATCTACATGAGTAGCTATATAGCCCAATGGAAAGTTGTAACTATGAAGTTTGACCTTCATTACGTTTTCCAGTCCTTAACGAAAGGTCAACCTATAGCTAAACAACACACTATATGACCTATCAATGATCATGCAACCATAGACCTTGAGTTTCTAGATGAACATGTCAGCACCATTAGCCAAGTACTCGAGGGCTATGAGGCAATCATGCACTTTGATGGAGCATCAACTACCCATGGGGCTAGTGCCACTACCATCATATCCATCTAGTAAAATCTGACCCTTCACCTATCGTTTTGAGTTTCTATGTACTAAAAACATAGCAGAGTATGAGGATTTGATCAAAGGGATGATGGTAGCTTGTGACCTAGGAATTAAGTGCTTAATGATCAAACGCAACTCTCAACTTGTGGTTAACTAAATAACCAAGGTGTATTGAATTAAAGGTAAACATTTACAACCTTATTGTGACTTAGGAAAACAATTGTTACAACAATTTATAGACATTGATATCCAACACATACCCCGAAATAAGAATGCTATACTCGATACCATTGCAATGTTAGCCCTCAGTGTAACACTACATGTGTTTAGTAAGTTGTCCAACTTGACCATGGATTGTGCTATTCTCATCATGTAGAGCACTGAGAATACTTTCATATCTATAATCCATACTACTCCTACAAGGGAGTAGTATGACAATATCAAGTTTTACCTCATGCATGGTGAACCTTCACAAGGCCTAACTACTACTCAAAAGGATATCGTACATAAACAATCGAAATAATATGTCATTGTACGTAATAACATCTTACGTTAATGGTCCTATGATAGCATATTGTTAGTATTCTTGGGTAAAGTCAAAGTCAAAATAGTCCTAGAGCAACTTCACAAAGGTGTATGCAGAGCACATATAGGACCAAGAGCCATAGTGTCTAAGATTAGACAGTTAGGATATTACTGGTCCTATATGGAAAATGATTACCTATAGGGAAAATGATTACCTATAGAAGGTCAAAATTTGTGACACATGCCATACATGTACTACCAATTGAGTTGTACACTACTCAAATAACTTGGCCATTTCAATAGTAGGTGTTTGATATCATTGATCATATAACATCTAAATCTTTCCTATGTCATAGTTTCATCATCACTGCAACTGAATACTTTACAAAGTGGGTTCAAGGTATTCCCTTAAGAAGGACAACATCTAAACAAGTTTGTAGATTTATACTTGATAACATAGTAGCTCATTTAGGCATACCTATGACCATAGTCATAGATAATTAATGAGCAATGAAAAACCCCTACGCCCAACCATACGAATCATGGGCGTTCATGCATGACTCGGTTGAATTCTATAGACTGCAAGCACTTATGTACACTGAATTCTAGCCAGCAAAACCTTAGTTAAAATGGTCATTATCTTCCCAATCTCACCTGTGATATTCTAAAGCGATGGTTGCGTGAGATTAAGGTAAATGATTTTTATCAGTTTTCTTTTTGTCTTTAAAGGTCTAATTCTTTTAATGTCAGAAATGGAAAGTTGTGTAATTTGTAATTGTTCTACTCTATCGCTTAACTCTCCCTAGCATAAGCAACTAATCCCATCTTCCATCCACATCCTAAGCATATCCTAACCACTACTATATTGCCAAACATTAAGCATCACTAGGTTACCAAGTGTCTGATATCTGTTCGAGATGGTTGTGCCTATGGTTTTCATAAAATATGAAAAGGACAATAACCGTAAAGTAATAACAATAAAAGCTTTTGGAATTATTTAAGCATTGAAATATGAAAATGTTTTAATGCTTAAGTGATTAAATCCAAATGCTTCAAGAAATGCTCAAAAAGTGCATTTTATTGACAGTCACGCTAATGGGCTCAGGTACATTAGTGCTCGAATAAAGAGTTGTACACCTTTCTCACACCTGCTACAGGCACTTGGGAAATATTCTAACTTACATGAAAAAAAACTACAAGAGCTTCACTACACCTACCAAAAAGATGCTATAAATGTTATGGGTGTGTGCATATTTATAGCGGAAGATAGACTCTGTGTTAATGAGGTCGTGTTAACACATAAACAAATGCATTGATGGGGTCACATTACCATGGCCATGTCAATGAGGCACCATTGACATGGCCCAGTCGACACATCAACTGAACACATCATCATACCCCCACGTCTAAGTGAAAACTCATCCTCGAGTTTATTACAATTTGGAAGGTATAAAGTTATTGACGATACACATGATAAAACACATTTACATACACACTAATTCTATTAACATATTAATTGCCTCGGTGTACGGCAAAACAAATTACAAAATTGTGGTGTTCATAGACCATGAAATTGAACACCTTGACAACTATAGATTCTCAACCATGCCAAAATGTTGAAGTTTCCTGAGAAGGTCACACAGTTCCTAGTGGTGGTGATTTTGACGGGCCTTCACTAGCTTCAAGTGCACACATAAATTGAGGTGTTAATGATGGTTTTCTTGTAGCTACTACAACTTCCAGAGGCAATCGAAAAGCCTCCAACAATGCCCTCATCTTCTCCTCTTTGCTTTTTCGATTTTTCACCATCTAGGCAGCTTCACCAACATGTGCTATAATGGGAACATCCTAAGGACATGGAAGTGTAGGGAAGAGTTCCTTCAAATTGAAAAAACCAGACAACAAATTTTTTTTGTTTAATATCAAACACTTGGACCAATGTTTGCAGTTGCTGGTAGTCATTCATTCATCAAGCCAAGTCCTCTGCAACTATAAATTGTCCTTCAAAACGGGTGTAAAGAACTTCGAGTTCCACATTAGCTATTTCTCGCTTTTAATTTCTCTCTTTATGTGCTTGAAGCTCGCCCTCGTATAAAGAATAAGAAGTGGCAACTAGTTTCTCCAGGTTAGACTACAACCTTCTAGATCTCAACATAGCCAGGTATGCATAACAAAAATTAGCTAACTCCATGTATTCTATTATCTCTTCAATCTGTAGCTCTTTAAGATAGATCTTAGCCTTGTTGTAGGCATTCAATCCATCGAAGATGGGTTGCCACACCTCACCTCCTTCCCTGAGCTATCAAAGTGCTTGGTTCATTTTAGCCTTTGATACTTAAATTTCTTTTTCATTAATTTCCTTTAGCAATCCCACTTGGTTCCTATAATGAATTTTTACTCATTCAAACTTAAGGGCCTCATTTTTCCAAGCAGTAATTTCAATAGCTGATTTTTGTCACAAGGCTCAAACTTCTTCCATGGACAGATTACGATTTTCGGCTGTTAATCTCCTTACATCAATGTTTACCCTGGCTAGCTCCTCTTGTTGTTGATGGATAAAATTCTTCATGTGTTGATTTTCATCACCAACATTGCATAGGCAATAAACCTTTGGGTCAACCTAACATTCTCCTAGTGAGCCTCTACCAAGTCCTTATTTAGATGGTAAGAATGAGCATCTGTTAAGGACTTGTCAAAGATTGTCGACTCTCACTCATTCTTAACCATCTAAAGTTTTGTTTGAAGCTACTGAAAAGCTTCATCCCTGGTGAGCTCATGGTTGGGGAGAGCTGGATCAATAAGTTGAACCCTCAGTTAGGCAACTTCCATAGCTAAACATTGTTAATCTACCTGGGCTACTTCAAGTTGCCCCTCCAAGATGAGGCACTTGCCCCTTGCTAAGAGCGGCTCTGACTGAGTGGTAGTGATGTTTTCCGAATAATCAAAAATATCCTATAGCAGTTTCTCGATTCCCATTAGTCGGTTCAACAATTCTTCATGTTGGGCTATGTTGAGTTCCTATGGATGTCTGTACATATCCAAGTCCATGTACATCTAGTATAGGCACTATAGGTGCATTTAAATCTATAGTGATTGTGTTAGCAACCACTTATGCCACAACGTCTTGTCCCTGGTGTTACATTACCAGGACAGTCACCCCCTCTTTATCCTCCAAGCACACCAAGAAAGTAGTGGCATTTTCTGAAATTTCGGGAAATAGTTGTTTGGTGGACACCATTACTTCTCAAACACTGGAGTCCGTTCTTGAAGGGACTTTTGTTTTTGTAGTAGAAAACATCGACTCTGCTCTCTTCAGTAGACTTACAAATTGAGCCACTTGTTCAAGATGGCTCATTGCAAAGTGGAACACTGAACAGCCTTCTCCATCGCCAATTCCTACTAATTGCTCTTGCTAGCTCAAGAGCGATTATTGAATCTCATGTATGTGTTCTGTCATCGTTTTTGGGCTTGACCTTATTGTTTATGCCAGTGGTGGAGGTGGTTGCTACTATTCCCTTATCTGCATTGTGGTAGGAATCTTATCTTTCATCATTTTATGCCACGAGGCAATTGGGGCATAACAAAGTGTATCATTAGCAGAGCATGCTATCCTTGCCCATTTGCAAAACTTCCTGATTAGATAACAAAATGGTAGAGCTCGTCTTCCATGTTCATTTTCAACAAATATTTTTTCAATTTCAAGCAAAATTAACTGTGGAAGGTTAATGGGGAACTTCCCACTTAGAGCGACACATGCACGAGTAGAGAAGGCAATGATCTTGCTAGGTCTTACCATTGGATTCAAGTGGTAAGATGCCATTTTTGAGTAAACTCTCTCTACAATGGTTAGTGTGCCAAACTCCTTAAGTTCTATCCGATAGCATCATCTGATCCACTCCCCTTTCACCTCAGGGTCTGCTTGTTTTGTAATCTCTGCCACATACACTCCGGTCTCAAGAAACCCAAGGGCTTACATGATTTCTTTTGCAGAGTAAGATATATGAATGTCCTTGATTCTTACTCTAGGCCCCGACTACCAATTTTTCCAGAAGAGATAAGTTTCTCCTAGGTACCATTCACCACTAGAGGTGATGATTGGCCACATAGGAGAATTTTGTAGTTGGGTTTTGACTTCTTCTAGTGCATTTTCTAGAAACGGTCTGAAGTTTAACTCTTGAAGGACTGTTCGTTGTAGCTCCCTCAGCTTAATAACATCAATACAAGCTTGGGTTAGGGTGACCTCAAGTTGTGGTGCTATCACTAGAGTTTCCTCCCTTTGCAATTGTTCACCAAGGATGTCCTCTTTAAGAATCTAATGAATAGATTCCATGTTAGGTCCTTTGCAAAGAGGGCTAGTTGCATGTGAGCCCTCATCATGCTCCTGAGGTCATGCACCCCATCCTCATCCCATTCTAGGTCTCTTGTCCCTTGGTTGGGATGGTCCTTCTCCCCTTGGATTCCTTGGTTTAGGTGCCATCTGTAGTCATAGTAGAACCATGAATTAAAATGTGTATAAGTTGCTCAAAATGGTAATAATACACCTTCTCATTTTGGCCAAGCTATGACACTGGCACATGCATCTTGTTAGGTTCCCCAAAGTGTAGTTGAAGGGTTAGAAAAAATAATAAAACATAATGAGTTACAATTTATATTTTTTATTATTATTATTTTTGTTATTTTTCCCCTAAGAGGTGTTAAATCTTTGATAATCATAATAATTATAGACCTCACCTCACACCCCCCCCCCCCAAATGATGTAGAGCATACCTCCGATAGCAAAAGTGTGGAAGAATGGTTGCATTGGGACATGTGGTAGAAATGGTATGTGCTTGGTAAGAAGACTTGATGGAGAAAAATGGAAAACCCCCCTTTTCTTTGTGAACAAATGGACAATTTTCAAAGGCACAACATGGGTATATATAGTATTTTTTTCATGCATATACAGGGCCTAGTTGACATAGTTATTCATATTAGTTGACCTACATTGATCGATGAAGTAAGAGCCCAAATCTTTGGATTAGAATACAATGTTTGGATGATTTAAGAACATAGAGACCAGAGAACCATATGATAGAAAGAGGAAGAAAGATTGTCATCAAAAGAAGAGTCGAAGGTAGGAGAATGTCATAAGATGGAACTTTGTGGGTGAAGAGCCATGCGATGGGTAGAATGGAGATGATTGACAAATTATACCAAAGGGGAAGGAGATTAACAATCGAGACCAAAGAATATGTAAGTGGGTCCTCCCCATAACAGGCATTAGCCTCAGTTGCCCTTGCACATTGTCAACATAGGAGTCCATGGGCCTCGTACTTAACTAATGCTTACCGCAAGTTAATACTCACACCATGAGAACCAACCAAAGAATTTATGAGTTCAAGCAAGGGATGACAAACGATCAAAACATAAAATCAGTAATGAGGTGAGTCATGGGAAGTAATTGATGAAGAGAAAGGAGTGTGAAATGGAATTCCTAATGTTTTTCACATGAAATCCCTTATGAAGTGTATGATTAACTGACTCAGTAGGAGCCACCCTCAATTCAGACCCAAAACAAACCACACTTAGTGAAATCATAGCAACATTCAAAGACTTAGTCTATCCCCTTGAGGTACAAAAATGCTCCACAACAACTACCATTCCAACATGAGTGAGATAGAGGAAGTGAAAAATGGATATAGTTAGAGGGGACAAAAGAAGTCCCATAACGAGTGCTTGTAGCCCATTAGAGGCGGTCTAAGGGGTGTGCTTTGAATTCCCATGTGTTTTTGTTTCGTTTTTTTTTTTTTATGGGAACCACACCATGTAAAGACCCATGCATTTTCGCATGCATTTGGTTCAAGGGGTGTTCTTTGAATCCTCATTTTTTTTCGTTTTTTTTTTAATGATGAGGACCACACCATGCAAGGACAAATTGCCAATGAACTTCTTGTTATGGAACGATATTGGAGTGGTAAGAAGTCCATGAGGACATTCTTGTAGATAAGGGAATAGAAAAGTACGAAGAATGTTGCATTTCCCTTGAAGTCACATCATGTTCAAACTGTTGGATCCTCCTCAACTCCAAAAACTACACAAGTCACAAATTAATTAAAGTTGTTTTTAATGGAAAAGGGATAGCATGTTTCCAAAATAAGGAAAACCATGGAGTGGGTTGATGGGTGGATGACATGGACTCACTACCTATTAAATGAAATGAAAGTATAATGTGACTTCCTGGAACAGAAATGCTAAGGTAGGAACTAAATATAATAGGCAGATCATAATATGCACCATCACAAAGAGGAACAACCTCACTAGTACATCCTATAACAATAAGATAGCTTATTAATGAGAAATAGAAAATAACTAAAAGATAAGTACATATATACATATAGAAATAAATAAATAAAAAGTAAGAATGAACAAACGTATGAATGATGTTGTAAAACAAAAAATTTCAAAAACAACTGAGAAGCTAGTAGAGGTTGTTAGCATCGATGATGATCTGTCCCATGACTAAGATGGGAGGAGGAGACTCAAAAAACTAAACAAGGTTGACTGTGTGACGCGAGGGTAGTGACACTGGTTTGTTGGAGTTCATGGAAGGGTTTTAATTGTTGCATATTGACTAACTGTGTTTTCGTGGGATCCTCAGGTTTGTGTATAAGTAGGGCCCTAGATGGAAAAGTTTTGAAAACAATATAAGGTCTCTTCCATAGTGTTTCAAACTTAGCAAGTTGTGGTACATGTGTGGGGCTTCAATAAAGTACCTTATCTCCATGTTGAAATGTTACATTTCGAATCCTAAGATCATGATGTTTTTTACTATATGCCTTATTCATTTCATTTGATGATTGGGCTACTAGTTAGTTCTCATCTAGCACATTCAAGTTGATGAGTTGTTCTCGTTGTGCTAGTGATAGGTCAAGACCCAAGTCACTAGCAGTAGATAGTGTTCAGAGTTCTGCTTGAATTGGAAATTTTGATAATTTTTTGTACACTAACTTGTAAGGAGAGTAGCCTATAGGAAGCTTCCACGTTGAGCAATAGGCCCAGAGGGTGTTGTTAAGTTTTGTACTCCAATCCCTCCTATATTTACTAACAGTCCTAGTTAGGATCTTTCTAATCTTCCTATTTGTGACTTCGGCTTGCCCATTGGCTTGGGGATGATAAGGTGTTGTAAATTTATGTTTGACCCCCAAGTGCTACATGAGTTTATGAAAAGTATTACCCATTAAGTGAGTGACATTATCTGAAATGAGTGCATGTGGCATCCCAAACATGCTCACGATTTGCTATTGGACAAACCGTGTGGCTCTAGTTCAGGAACAGTTAGGGATGGTTGCCGCCTCTACCCACTTGGTACAGTAGTCTACTATGATGATGATATATGCCTTCTCATTGGACATAGGTGTGACAGGGCCCATGAAGTCGATGCCCTAAATATCAAAGGGTTCTAGTGGCTACATCCACTGTTGACGTCCCTCCATTCGTGTTGTTATCCCACCATCTCTCTGACATAGTACACAGGAGCAGACGAACCATTAAGCATCTCTGAAGAGTATAGGCTAGTAATATCTTGTAAGCAAGATTTTAATAGTTATGTGTCATCCAGCATAGTGGCCTCCACAAGGACCCTCATGGGCATCTTCAACGACATGTAGTTTCCTCGTCAGGGATGCACCATCGAACCAAGCCATCCACACACACCTTGTAAAGGTGTATGTTGATTTCCATGAAGTGCTTGACCTTATGCAGAAACTATTACTTCTTATGATTCTTCCACTCCTTTGGCAATTCTTGTGTTAAGAGATAAGTAAGGATGTCACTAAACCAAGTTAATCCTGTGGGCATTTCTTTGGCAATTGCTCCAGCGAAGAGCAGTTCATCAAGAAATTGGTCAGAGAGTGGCTTCTCCTCCTCTGTGTTGTCCCATTGTAATTGAGATAAGTGGTTAGCAATCACATTCTTAGTTCCCTTTTTTTCCACCATAGTAAGGTTGAATTCCTGAAGGATCATGAGCCACCATATGATATGCGGACTTACCGTTGGTTTGTTCATAAGGAACCGAATGGAACTATGGTCAGTATGTACAAACACCTTGTATTTGAGCACATAGTGTCTGAACTTTTCCAAGGTGAACATCACCGCCATCAATTCCTTTTCAATTGTGGTGTGATTAAACTAAGCATCCACAATGCTTTGGCTTGCCTAGTGGATGTAATATGGACGTCACTAGTCATCCAACTATGTGAGCATGGCTCCCAATGCATAATTAGATGCATCCATCATAATGTGAAATGGCCTGGACTATTGGGGTGCCCATAGAATTGGAGTCTCTATGAGTTTCTATTTTATTTTTTGGAATGTAGACTCACATTCCCTAGTCCCGACAAACGGAGTGTCCTTCTTTGTTAGTTTCACCAATGGCTTAGCGATCTTCGAGGAACTCTCGATGAAGTGTCAGTAATAACTAGTGTGTCCAAGGAATGATCAAACATCTTTTACAATGCTTAGTTGGCTGGTGATTCCTTAGATGATTCTAATTTTTTCAGGGTCTACACCAATCCTTGCTTATGAAATATGATGCCCCAGAACAATGCCCTCTAGGACCATCAAGTGACTCCTTTGCCAATTGAGGCGTAAATCTATTTCCACACATCCTTTTAAAACTTTCTCAAGGCAGTCCAAAGCTTGTTCAAACATTGCTCCATAGGTAGAGAAGTCATCCATGAAAACTTCTAACCCCTTGTCAATTTGTTGCTGAAAGATGCTGAGGATGAGGCGTTGGAATGTTGCAAGCGCATTGCATAGGCCAAAGGGCATCTTCTTATATGCAAAAGTCCCCCGAGGACTTGTAAATGTTGTCTTGGCCTAATCCTCGAGTACGGTCTGGATTTGGTTATAACCACTATAACCATCCAAAAAGCTATAGTAGAAATGCCCCAAAATGGTATCCAACACTTGATCCACAAACAAAAGTGGGAAGTTGTCCTTAAAGGTTGCCATATCTAGTAGTTGGAAATCTATACAGAATCTCCATTTGCCACCATTCTTTGGCACTATATTGAGTGGGCTGACCTATTCGCTATCCACAATAGAATAGATGAACTCTGCTTTCAATAATTGTTCAATTTCATCCTTGATGATCTGCTTCAATTTAGGGTTCAATCATCTTTGCAGCTGTCGTTGTGGCTTCATGGAGGGATTGATATAGATCTAATGTTGGCATACCTTAGGGTGAACTCCTATTAGTTTAGGATATAACCATGTGAAAGTAGCCACCCATTTGTTCACCATATTTAGCAATCTCTTCTTTTGTTCAGGAGCAAAAGTGGCATTGATGATTATCGACTTGCCATTCTACAAGAATGCATACTCCAGATTGGTTGGTAATGGTTTCAATTCTAGCAGCTCTTGTCTAAAGCTTTCAAGGATTTGTAGCTTTCCCCAATCATCATTGTCATTAATAGTGGAGACTTCTTGATGGATCATTTCCAGTTCATCCATGCTTTCCATATAGGCACATACAAGGCCCTCAAATGATTCCATCAATAGAGTGCTACTATCAAGGTCAATGGTCAGCCACTAGGTGCCTTCTTGATTAGTAGCTACTGTGTATAGACATCACTGAACTTGGGCTTCTTCAACGCACTAACTACATGCTTGAATGGATGCTCGCTTAATGAACCAAAGTTCCTACACACAGTTGCACCCGGAGTCATTGTATGTGATGCATGGGATGCTCTTCTTCTCAATCTTTATAAAAGGATTTTCTTTTGAAAACTCAAGGGAAAGATCTCAGAGTCCCAATCATGCATCCACTATGCTGAGCTAGGCTCTTCCCATTAAGATCGAAAAATTCCCCTTGCAATTATCAACCTAAATAACCAGGAAGTCAATAGGATAGGACCACCCACAAATGATGGTCACAATATCTTCTACCAATCCTAAGGGAACAGTTATGGATTGGTTTGCCAACTTAAGCTGTATGCTACTTTTCTTCATCGAGGGCAGGTTCCAAGTCTTGTACATATCATGTGCAATCAAATTGATGCCTGATCTTGAATCCAAGAGAGCTTTGCATAGCTCATTTCCTGCCACTTGAAAGTATATGAGGGGACTCCTCGTATCAGTCAATTTCTGAGGAAGAAGACCTATGTTTATCCAGTCAATCACAGCATGTGTTAGCATGATGATTTGTACTTTACGGGGGTGTTTTGCTTAAAGGTTGCTCGAAGGGTTGAAAGGTGGAGGCGATTGGAGGTTTAGAGGCACTAGCCACAGGTGATTATGAAGGTATGCTTGGAATATTGGGCCAGAAAAAAGGCCATTTTTATGGTTTTGATTCCGGTTCACTTGGCTAAGAAGCTTATTGTAAGTTCATAGCCCTTGTGACATTACATTGTTGTGGCTATGGTGGTATTTCTCCCTGCATAGGTGGAGCAAGAGGCAGCTGAGTGGAGGGCTGATGAGTAGGTATGGTAGGAGAAGGTGATGAAGGATAGTATAGATGTGGGTTCTCCCCCCTAGGTAATGGAGACAATCTTCGGAAGTATTCCAGGGAGAGTAATGATTTTGAAATAGCATGTAACTAGAAGAGTCCTGCAGGGAGACTGTTTGTTGAACATAGTACCCATAAGGATCTGACTACCGGTAAGGGTACTGCTACCTTGGAGGTGGCATTCCCCACGATTGTGGATGCTTCCATTGCTAGTAATGCTCATAAGGTTGCGATGGTTCTCCACTTGGATAATATCCCTATTGCTAGTGAAACTACCTAGGATTTCGTTGTGGATAAGGTAATATTTGGGGTGTTTGCCTTTTTCCCAAGCGAGGATTCAACGCATACATCCCAAACCCTTATAAATGTGACACCATAGGATAACACCCCTTAGGATATTCGTACTAGCATATGTCACATCCATCATCCTCCTCTGTGTCAAATTTTGCAACCCATTCTACCACAACAACTTTACGCTTCCCTTTTTGGTAGGCACGTTCAACTTCTCTTCTTCTATGTCAATCTCGATCATTACTTCACTCCTTGGATTCCTCTACAATTTTTAAGACACTTTAGAACCTTTCATCCAAAGAATCCCACATCTTGTCAACCTTGGCCAAAATTTCAGAAGCAAATTTTTGTATGGACAAGGTTTTTCGATTCACTACTACGTCCAATGGTGATTGTTTCTCATCTTTACAAAATCAAACCTCCTTATTTTGGATGGAAGGGTTTCAATTATATTCTTATGCACTTTCCATTTTCCTTAGTTCCTCCTCTTCTTTGGCTACCTACTTGATTAGACGTTGTAGTTCATGGGCCCTTAACTTAGATAGCTACCCTTAAGCATAAATGCCAAGTTTCTTTCTTGTTTCAAAGTGAAGCTCATCTATGATATGATGAAGTTGTTCCTGCTGAGAGTAGCCATGACTAGGGCATCAATGTAATAATGAGTAATATCTACCCATGGTTGCATCTAAGGGTTTATGGCCACCTTACTTCCATCCCTATATTTTTCATCTCAGATTAGAAACTCTGGAGTAGGTTGGTTATTTATCATTGACAATTTCCAGCATCGTACTCCATCATCTAATTGATTTTTGTTCCAAATACCAGTACCAACTTTCTGCTTCCTTGATGAGTTTTCGAGGGAATAGTTTGACTTTCTGCCAATCATTTTCTATATCTGCATGATACAAGCATCATGAAATGAATACAAGTGAGTCTGTGGATCACAATTATATCCCCCTTCAAATTTGGGGATGTTGTTCATGTCAAGGCACTTGATTTGACTATCTTTCAAGTGCCTACTGGGTATTTGAACCACCTTAGCTATGTTAAGCATGCTTTGAGTAGCCAGCAGTGGTTCATCTGAGTCATAGTCCTGCTGATGGCCACAACATTTGTGATGATTTTGACTACCTCTTCTTTCTTGACGGTGAGAGTCATGTGATTGGTCACACTTTTCCTCACATCATCCCCATCGGTCCTTGTGATCCTTTCGATCTTTTCAATCACCATCACCTCGATCCTTCCTACTATGATTATGATCGAAGTCAGAACCTAGTGAAGACAAAGTGGAACAAGAAGATGGAGAAGAGGGAGGAGAACTACCATCACCCTGATGTTGATCTCCTTCTCTACTCTAATGATAATCCCAATCTTCATGTCCATCTTTCCCTTTATCACAATCTTTCTTGCATGATCCCCCATCATCCTGGGACTCCCAGTCACTTGATTGTTTATTTTGAATGATGGACTGAATGATCTGATGCATTGGAGGAGGTTCAACCAAATGGGAATCATGAAAAACAAGTTCCTCATCATCATGCAAGTCCTACAAGAATAAAGGGTTACTAAACTATTTCCCCTCTATGTGTTCATGGCATTTCACCTGTTGCCAATCCCATGCACATTGTGCCTCATTTGGATGATAGTCTCGGTAGTCAATATCCTCCATTATGTATTCCACACTGCGGTCCTGAATGCCTAGTCTAGTAAGAGTTTGAAGCAGCATTCCATGAACTGATCGATCATGACGTAATATGATGTTGCCCTTCATGTCCCACCATCACAGATGCTCATCCTGATGCAGGATAAAGGTGAAGTTGGGGATATACTCGTTTGGATGTGTGTATACCACCTAACATTCCTGCAACACTGGTGGGTTGGATCCTTCTCACTTTTGAGAAGAAGACATTCTTGATGTTAGATAACAACTAAACTGGTGTGCCTTATTCTTTTACTTAAGTTTCCTAGCATGCATAGATTTCACTATCCTAGGTCCATTCAAATGAAGTGAATGATGATCTTACTAAGACTAGATAGTGCATGTAAGACTAATAGTCCTCGATAATAGCGCCAATGATGAGCAGTGAGGTACCCCTATGTCCAACCATACGAATCACGAGCATTCATGTGCAACTCAATCGAATTCCACAGACTGCAAGCACTTACGTACAACGAATTCTAGCCAGCAAAACCTTAGTTAGAATGGTTGTTGTCTTTCTAATCTCACCTGTGATATTCTAAAGTGATGGTTGAGTGAGATTGAGACAAATTATTTTTATCAGTTTTCTTTTTATCTTTAAAGGTCTAATTCTTTTAATGTCAAAAATGGAAAGTTGTGTAATTTGTAATTGTTCTACTCTATCGCTTAACTTTCCCTAGCATAAGAAACCCATCCCATCTTCCATGCACATCCTGAGCATATCCTAACCACTACTAGGTTACTAGACATTAAGCGTCACAGGGTTACCAAGTGTCTGATATATGTTCAAGATGGTCATGCCTATGGTTCTCATAAAATATGAAAAGGACAATAACCATGAAGTAATAACAATAAAAGCTTTTGAAATTATTTAAGTGTTGAAATATGAAAATGTTTTAATACTTAAGTGATTAAATCCAAATGCTAGAAGGAATGCTTGAAAAGCTCATCTTTATTGTTGGTCAAGCAAATGGGCTCGGGTACATTAGTTCTCAAATAAAGAGTCATACACCTTTCTCACACCTGCTGCGAGCACTTGGGAAATATTCTAATTTACATGAAAACAAACTGCAAGAGCTTCACTACAACTACCAAAAAGATGCTATAAATGCTGCAATTGTACGCATATTTATAGCAGAAGACAAACTCTACGTTAACAAGGTTGCATTAACGCATGAACAGATGCATCAATGGGGTCATGTCACCGTGGCCACGTCAACGAGGCACCATTAACGCTGCCCAGTCGACACATCAACTGAACACTTCATCAATAATGGATCATAGTTTAGTAGCCAAGAAACCAAGAATTTCTATCACAACCTAGGAATTAAGCATTCTTGCTCATCACCATATTACCCTCAATCCAATGGATAAGCAAAAGTAAGCAATAAGGCCATCATCAACTTGCTCAAAAACATGTTGAACAATAGCAAGCGTAAGTGGCATGAAAAGCTTGTCCATGAACTTTGGGCCTATAGAATGACCTATCATACAGCAATTAGTGTAATGCCTTATATCCTGGTTTATGGTTCTAAATCTTTTTTAACTATTAAATTTTAGGTACTGTCACTCCAAGTAGCCTTGTCTAACTGCATCACTGATGAAAATAACAAGGAGCTACATATCATAAACCTAGACTCAATGGAGGAGCAATGTGTGCAAACACTTGCTCACATCAAATGATATCAAGAGAGGTAGAGGCAGCAACACCACCATAACTTGACCAAGAGTAAGATCAAGGAATGTGATCTAGTTCTTAAGGCCATCCATGAACATGCAAACAAATTCTTTGGTGAAACTGTGACCTGATAGGGCCTAAAACTAGTGAAGTCATGGCTTGCTAAGGCCTTAAACTAATAGTATGGCCTGCCATAACCTTAAACTGACAACATTGAAGATTTTGGTAGCCTAGGTTTATCATTCTATGTGTGGCCTTATGCATTGTATTGTAATAATATGTTTTCTTTGGCTAGTTTTCTTATCCTCTTATAGTTGTGCTTGCAAGATGAAACCTAGAGTCACCATGAAGGTGCAACTCATCATAGCACCAAGTCCCTATGTGACCTCAACATGCAATATTTGGTGAGTTTGTCTTATTTTGTTAAGAGTGCTTGTTCTGCATCATTCTCATTATCCTCTTCTTGAACCCAATCCCATAACCTTATTATAGCCTTCTTTACCCTCAACAACAATGTCAACCAATGATTGATACTCATGCATTATGACCATATGACATACCTTTGTCATGCTCTACATCAAGTTCATGAATGTAACACATCTCATTCAACAAGAAAACCATTAAGTCCATTGAGCATAACACATCTCACTCAATGGGAAAAACATTAATTCCATTGAGTGTAACACATCTCACTCAATGGGAAAACCATTAACTGTGCTAGGTGTAACACACCTTATTTAGTAGGAAATCCATGTCAAAACTAACCTCAACAAAGAAACCCAATGAAGGTTTCACCCCACAAAAAAATGGAAAATCAAACCACCAAGATGATAGCTCTAAACATGCAAAGGAAAGAGCCTAATGGCCAAAAAACCTTGGAGTAAAGTGATGGTTCCTCCAACACATCCCTCGAGTGAACCATGCTTCAAGGCACAACATGTCAATGTCATAATGATGTCAACTCTTGGAAAATAATGTTATCCTTTAAAATCATTTCCCTACAACCTCATGACCATCTCATCATCATAGCCTTATTCCATCATCACAAGCACTCTTTGGCATGGTTCGACATGACTAGATCAAGCACAAAGAGGGAGGTGGACCTGTAGTGATATTTTGTATTCTTTGTCGGTGCCTCTTGGGTCAATCCTCCAAACACCAACAAAGAGGGGCCAATGAAACACCACCAAAATTACATGTTGTAAGCTTATTCACATTGTAAATGCCATCCCATAAAACCAAAGGATAAACTTTATTATAAATGTGAAGATTACAACCCTAGAAGATGTAATCTCACATACTTTCTACTTTTCGGGCTGAAAAATGCCACATAAGTAGTCAAAGCCTCATCCCCAAAATGAAAAGAGTCACATAATGTCTATATTTAGGCTTGGGGAGGTTAAAATACCTATTGGGATGCCAAAATTATCATTTTACTTGATTTTAGAGGAGTATAGCATTTTATACATTGAACACACCCACATTAGGATATAGCTCACCAACCCCCAGTGTGAAGCAATGTGATGGAATCTATGACCAATGTGGAAGGGTGTGATAGCATCTATGCCTAGCATGGAAGGGTGTGATAGCATTTATGCTCAATGTGGAGGAGGTTAGCATCATACATGCCCAACATAGGGGTTATAACCCTTACCACCCATCATTGATAACATCACCCCCCACCCTAGCATGCATACTTCATGGCTAAGATTTTAGCACATGCACCAACTTCAATGAGGATCATACATATCAATGCTATTGGAAGGCCCAGTGTGGGTGGACAAATCCAAAAAGGGTGAAATTCATATTTACTATTTTTAGTAAACAAAATGGTCATGGGGGTATGACACTTACCTCATATGGTAACCCCCAGATTTGGACACCCACCACACCTACACAGATAGAAATTGGTCAAAATTTGTAGCCATTTTGCAATAAGATTTGTGGTAGAAAAACTTATAAAACCTAGGCACCAACACCATTTACAGGTTCCACACTTTTGACAGTTCAACCCCTTTAGCACTTTGAAGCATTTTGATATCCAAGAGCTCTTACATACTTGTAGAAACGTAGCTTTCTGGATCATCCCAACGTGGAACCCCCATATCCTATTATCCCCCTTGGAGATCTATGAGAATTTTGTGTCCATGTTGTGCATTTGGGAACCCAAACACCTAGTGTTGATCACTTAGCTAGCCAAAATTCGCCACACCTCTCATCCCCCCTGCATCAATAACATTGTAGATCTAGTATGGTAGTAGTAAAGGTTTAATAAGATCAAGAGTGGCAAAACATCCAAATAGTGGAGTAGATTGAAAAAGCTTTAATGGATTCTGAACCCCCTACTTCAACAAGCAATCTTATATACATTTTCTCTGCTCCCTTTATTCTTTTGAAATAAAGATTATAGTTTTCTTTATGTGCAAGTTTCATTATTTATCGTATTTTGGCATAATTTCTCCAAGTTGCATTACCCCCTATTTGCATTTCGTAAGTCCCTGGGTAATCTATTGGACCATATAAGGCACCAAGGATTTCATTTTTTGTGGAGGCCCAAAAGATCCAAGGTTAAGAGCTGCATGTGCCAGAAACTTCTCAGTTCCTCCAACAGTCAAGGTTTTTGATCACAACAACATCGAGCTTGAAGTTCTCATGAGCAAATTAACTAAATAAGAGCCTATTACTGAGAACCTAGCCAAAAGAATAAATGACTACCATGAGCTGTAGAACCTCATAAAGATGTTTGACATTGAACATAAATAATTCGTACCATG
Source organism: Gnetum montanum (assembly GCA_015680685.1). NCBI lineage: Eukaryota > Viridiplantae > Streptophyta > Gnetopsida > Gnetales > Gnetaceae > Gnetum > Gnetum montanum. The sequence continues at coordinate 259,773 of MNCI01015381.1, forward strand.
ATTTGTCAATGCCAAGGAGCTATTTCCTATGATGTCATGCCTGTGGAATATCCCTATGCCAACTCACATTGATGAAGCCATGTGGATTTCATACAATCCACATGAGAAAGAGGAAAAGATAAAAGTGCTACTAGATTCTTTTAGGCTTCCTCTAACAGCAACAAGTTAGCCTTAGTCACCTCCACTACCCCAATCATCAAAACCTGGCACAGGACCCTTAGCATGATAGGAGCCTTCACCTCTGGGAACTATTTGAGAATTTTCACTTACTTTGACAACTCAAGAGTACCTGCTGAAAATTTGGAAAGTATCCACTTTTGTTGTGATAGACACCAATTTTTTAATACTATACAATATGGCACTTAGAGTTGATTAGTCAGCTTGTTTGTTTGTTTTTAAGTTAATAAATTTCATACTTCCCCAAATTTTGTAAGAAGCTCGATCCTACTTTTGTTCACTTAAGGATGAGTTTTTACTCAGTCATGGGGGTATGATGAGTTGTCATGTATATAGGCTACATCGACGAGCATGCATCAACAAAGCCCCCTCGATGTATCCTTGTCAATGCATGGTTGCATGCATCAACAATGATGCAAGAGAAGCCTATATAAATGTGAGCACCAACCACATTTATGACACCTTAAGTTCACAGCATAACAAATCTCTTATAGTTTGATTTCTATAGAGTTATTTTTCCTCTTTAAGTGCCCACAGTGTGAATTAAAGAGATTTTCCAAATCGTTATTCAAATGCCATGTACCTAAACACATTGGCATGAATGAAAATAAAGACAAGATTTTTTATATTCATTGCAACACTTGGGATAGTTTAATCTTTCTTACTTGCACTTTGCTTCTAATATACTTTACTTTTATGTGTTTAATTAGTTAAAATACTTAATTATAAAAACATAAGTACAACCACTACGAGCATAACATATTATGCTTGGTAATTCCAATAGCAACCATTTGGTATGCCTAGCAATCATCGCTTGATAACCTAGTAGCATTGATACTAGTTCGAGATGTGTATAGTATGTGGCAATGGCTACTTATGTTAGAATAGTTAGCCCCTAGAATAGTTAAGTAGTTAGATAATTAATCCTTAAACATTCATTTATGCACCTAGTCCTCGGGACAACATATATATACATAAAAAAGTTACAAAAATAGACACCATAAGTCTTAGCTCACATTTAACCATACACACTAGAAACACAAGTGTGAGTTAGGAAGATAATGATCATACACTCTCTTGACTCACTATCAAGGACTATGAGCAAACTTAGGAACTAAGTTTATGGAATTCAATCGAGTCGCTAGAACATGCTTGTGATTCATATGGTTGGGCATAGGAGATACCCACTGCACATCAAAATTTTAAATTAAAAATGAGGGGATTTGAATTTGAGGGCTCAAAGCATCATTCGCTTGAGTTTTTAATATCAAGTCTTATTCAATGTTTCAAAGCTTGATTTAGTGACTACATTATGAAGCAAGTTGGAGAATTTATATATGACCAAATTGCTTATAAATAAGTTGTATTTGAAGTCAAAGCTTTATGACTTCAAGATGAAGGAAGAGATGTATATCATGCATCACAAGAATGGTATTAATAAGCTTATCTGCTAGTTGTTGAATATTGAGGTGCATGTTAAGCTCTTATTGCATTAAAATCTCTCTTGCCATCATATAAACATCTTACAACTACATTGCTTTATGAAAAGAATGATATAAAGCTTAAGATGGTGATTATAGCTCTTCTTTTAGAAGAAAGAATGAAGGCCTCAAATGCAAAAACATCTAGAGAAGGCTTGACAATTAGGGGATGCATTATGGGAAAAGAATCTAATCAAGGATCTTCCAAATCAAAGTCAAAATTTGAAAAAGAAAATAAAAAAAATAAAGAATGATGTACTATCATAAGAAGGGACATCTTAAGTGTGAATGTTGAAAACTAAAAGAAAATTAGGAAGCTAAGAAAAAAGATGTAGATATTTTCAAAATCATGTAAACATTGTGATGCAAGATGCTTTGGAAAATAGAGAAGATATTCTTGCTAATTTAGGGATTTCTAATAGTAATGCTTGGGTCCTTAATTTAGGGGCTTTATCACACATCACTCTTAATAGATCTTAGTTTCAAACATATTAGGAGACTAACAAGGAACAAATTCTAATGATAATTAATGATAAGGCTAGAATTGTGGTGTTGCCACTGTTTGAATCAAGACACATGATGAATTTCTAAAAACCTCCACAAATGTGAAGCATGCATAAAACATACAAAGAAATATGATTTCTCTTGGAGCTCTAGATGGTCTTGGCTACAAGTTCATAGGCAAAAATGACTAGTTGAAGATCACCGAAGGATCTCTTATGGTGATGAAGGACAAGAAGTAAGGAAATCTCTACTAGATACTTGAAGAAATAGTCGTTGAAGTAGTAGCTACAATTGGGGATGCAACTACATCTTTGTTATGGAAAGGCAACTAGGCCACATTAGTAAGCTTGGGTTACAGAATCTACTAAAGATGAATTTGATTCCAAGAGTACACAAAACTAAATATACCTTCTATGAGCATTATGTGTATGTGAAACAACACAGGGTCAAGTTTGTAAGAAACATAACTAGAAGTAGAGATATTCTAGATCTTGTGCGTAGTGATGTTTGGGGCTTGGCTCCTCAATAATTTTTAGGAGGTGTAAGATATTTCATTACCGTCATCGATGAAAAATATAGAAAGGTTAGGATTTTTTCTTTGAAAGCAAGACCTGATGCTTTTGAAAGGTTTAAAGAGTTTAAAGCTTTGGTGGAGAGGATTCTTGGTAGTAAGATTAAGTGCTTACAATCATATTGCAAAGGTGAATATATCTTAAAAGAGTTTGAGATATAATGCAAGTCTAAAGGAATTAAAACATATTTGAAAATTTCTAGCACTCCATAATAAAACATTGTTGCAAAGAGGATGAATTGTATGCTTCTAAAATGGCCAAAAGTATGATGAGCTTTGAAGGGCTAGCAAAGGAAAGGAACTTTAAATGGAGATAATAAATACAACATGTTATTGGTAAATAGCACTCCTCCTCTTATAATAGATGCTAAGACTTCAGAGGAGATACGAAGTGGATTACCAGGAAAATGTGATCACCTTTGAACTTTTAGTTGCACTATATATGCAAACATTCCAAGTGCTTAAAGAAGCAAGCTAGATCCTAAGTCCAAGAAATACATCTTTGTTGAATATGCAAATGGCACTAGGTGATACAAGTTATTAAATCTTATCTCTAGGAAGATCTTTGATGAATCACTAGTTGGCTAGGATATCGTTGATGGGATATCACTAATGTGATATTACTGATACTATGTCACATCTGTTTAACAATAAGTAAATTTTTGTTCATCAACTATATTGTGACTATGATACCATATCTACAATATCGCATATTCAATATCGTAGCATAAGCTACATCATTGTAGATCCAATATTGCAAGATGTGTGTAGCTTATAAATACAACACTTGGGCTCACATATCCAAAGAACTTTTATTCCACCCTTAGGTAGATTCTTGTAATTTTGTTTCGTAATTTTTGTAATAGAGTGAATGGTCATACTATGGTGTTCAAAAATTCTATGGAATCTTTATAGAGTGAAGTGTACTTGTGCACAGTTCATGACTAGAAATAAAGATCAAGATTACTTTTCATCGTTGCAACATTCACTTAGTTTTACTATTTTACTAAGCATAGTTTTTACTATTTTCTTAGTTTAACCATTTATGTTTTCAAGTACTTTACTTTCTTCTTCATTAGTAGAGCAGAATAAGTATGATTGGTTTCAAGCGTTTAAGTGTAATCATTTGGTAATCCCAATAGTATTATAGTTTGGTTGACCTAGTAGCATAATGCTTAGTAACCCAATAACAGTTACATGAGTTCAAGCTGTGTTTAGTAAGCCAAGACTAGATGCTCATTACTCTAGGCTAGATTAGATTTGTTTACTGTTACTTAGATTTAGAAACCACTTCATTTACTTTATGTTCACTAAGAGTAATCAGGGCTTAACAACATCAATTATCATATGCCTAACTTTGGACTAAACCATACATGACAAAGCTACCACTAGTCCAAGTGGGAAGATAGTGTCCTACAATCAATGCTTAACAATCTAGATGCCACAACTAGTCCCATCCACGAAATTTGATTGGATCATGTGTGAATGCTTGTGATTCCTATGGTTGGATGTAGGGATACCTACCGCTCATCATTGGCATTGTTGCCAAGGATGATGCTAGTTATATAGATTAGTTATATCATAAACGATTTCTATAAAATTCTCAATGATTTATCTTTTGGAAAATATTAATATTTTAAGTCACACATGTATCAAATAAACTCATGCCTTCTTCACATAGGGCCAAGAATGTGTCACATGATGAAAACACTAGTAGGAGAAATGATAGGATATATACTAAAGAAAATTGGAGTGAAAATTCATAAGCAAGGATTTCATATGCTCAATTAGACCCTTACTACACTTAAGGACTACATTTAACTAATGCAAACAATCCTAGAGAAGATGGAGCATGTCTTAGAATAAGGAGGGCCTCAAGGCCTAAGACCTCCTCTAAACCTAGAAAAGACAAATCAAGGGACCATGGGAAGAGATATAGAAGCCATGGCAATTCTCCCAGTTCCTCATCTTCCACTTCCTCTTTAACATCTAGTTCTGAAAAATATGAATGTAGGTATAAAAATAAAGATACAGTAAGGCATCAAGATAAAGATAGAAATAAAAATAGATAAGATCATCAAAGTGAGCATAGACGAGATCATCATAATCAGACAAATAGAAATAGAAATTATCACCATGACATGTCTAATGATGGTTGGCTACTAGGAGCATGATGCAAATAATGGAGGCAATTAGAATACCCCACAGGCATCAAAGAAAAAGTTGCATCAAAAGGCTTGATATGAATAACATCCCTAAATTTGCAAGAGGCTATAACTCTGATCCATAACATCACTTATAAGACTTCCATGTTGCCTACACCTTATAGAACATTAAGAGTGAGTGGCAAAAGCTTACCTCTTTCCTATGACATTAGTTGACAAAACTGAAGGTTAGTATAGATCATTGGAACCAAATTCAATCCAATGATGATCCACAATGCTGGAACTCTTCAACGAGAAATATCAAACCTATGTAAGGGTGTCCAATCTAAGGAAACAAATCTAAGGATGAATGCAAGAAAAACATGAATCCTTGGACATGGCCTTGGATAGATACTATTCACTACTACATAGATGTCTAGGTCATGATTTCTCTCAAAAAGATCAACTTTTCCACATCATAGATGGACTTCATAACCAAATGAAAGACACCCTTGACATTTATGCTCAAGGTCAGTTGTTTGAATTCAAAGCCCATCAAGTATAGAGGCTAATCGAGCGAATGGAAAAAGAAGGAGAGCTACGTAAACTAGCAAATGTAGAGGAATATAACTAGGATGCAACTCTTCAAATGAAGCGGGTCCATATCTATGATGAATAAAAAGAGGCAGCTCTTGACAAGGTGATTTCACAACAAACCCTACCAATACAAAAGTCTATTGCTAAGCTTGAAGTAAGGATAAATAAGATGTGGGAGTTGATAAATGACAAAGTTACAACCTATGTGAAAACCATAGAGAAGAGAGCAACACAACAAGAATATAGTGAGCAAAGAAAAAATAGGAAAAAGAACAAAGAAATAAGTAGGAACACTTATCAACAAAAAGGGAAAACAGCTATAGGATAAGAGGTTGTATACTTAACCATAGAAAAAGATGATGGATGTGACATCTACCTATATGACCATCCAAAGGGCTATTGCCCAGTCATGTTACATCTACATGAGTATTGAACTTTTGCTTTGAATCCCAAGTTCGTACAAAAGAAAATGCTTAGGAAATTACCTTACTCACAAGGTAATTATAGATAGTCCTACAACCAATTGTACTATCCTAGTGGGACTTCTTACCAACCTCAACACTAGTATCAAACATAGTGGCAAAACAAAAAATTGTGGGGAAGGCCATCATCAAACCAACAATACCCTTATTATTAGTTTAACCCATATGACTACTATGTTCAATAACCTATTTCTCCAAATGGTTCTACTTCCTCTATCTCAAATCACTACTACCACTCTCCTAAATACCATCAACTCGTAACATCCCCTATGGGATCACCATCTCAAACCTCTTATCCTCCACAACATCCTCAATATTCTCATATTTCCCTCCATCATATGTCACCACCAACAACACAAGAAGGATTGACACCACAACATCAATAGAAGAATGTCACTTGTGCTACGAACATACATGTAAATGATAATTCTAGTAGATCTCAACCATATTCTTGAAAATGTCCTTTCTTTAGGATAGTTCCCACACCTAAGCACAAAACTCATAAACCTACTAGCTCATCAAAACCAGCACATCACTAGTTGGGTGCAACATCCTTCCTCACCAAAATAATGTCTTCCAATCCTAGGCAAGAGCCAACACCCATTATCACTCCAATGTAAAACATAACAAATGAACCTATCACTATGGAGAGATGGGTAAGTCCATGTATTACTACTAATCGAGAAGGATGTAGTGGTGGACCAACCATTCATATTAACAACATAATCAATTCATCAGTCCATAAAAAATATGAACAACGAGTGTGCACAAGCAAGAGCAATAACCACAAAATCAAAAGACACCCCATGGTCATTAACTAAGAACCTAAAATCTTCTAAAACAAGCATGGAAACATCTAAACCACTTATTAATTCCCATTCTAAGAAAATGACCCTAACTAAGAACTTACAAATGGAAATACTAAATCACAATCATACACCAATAGAAAGAGGAACTAAGGACTTAGATAATAAAAATTCAATCACCATCACCATTATATGGGATGATAACAAAAAAACTAAAATAATAAAGATGGTAAGTGAACCATCTAGAGTGTATTACCTTAACCATCAATAATAGACAAGGATTCATTATGCCTATGGTAACATACATCACGTCCTAATTTCAACAATGCTTTCTACAGTCCATCTCACCTCACTCTATATTTAATCATAACTTATGGTTTTGTATAATATAGTGTTATTTTTCCAAACTAGCAATACTAATATGTTTTTTTTGCTAGATAGGTATGTCTTACATTCAACTCCTTAAGTTCCTAAGGACACTTTGAGACATGGTTATACAAAAGCATTAAGGATTAGAGCTTGCTTTAGGGAGGACCCACTTGTCTAACTCTTGTATTTCATACTTGCCAAGCAATTCCACATCATCTTGTGCCTTCCAAAACATCTAATAAACTTCCCATATCATCTAATAATCTATCCATCCATTAGAAATTCATTATCCATTTCTTATTCATACTATAAAATTTTTTTGCTTGAGATTCCTTCTTCATTAACCTTGAATGCTAAATTGTTGAAAACTATGCATCACTCATGGCCCATGACCCTATAGACAAGCTTTACATCTTCCAGACACTCTATCGGACTCATTTTTTCCAAGAAAAATCAATGAAATTTTTGAAATTTTTAATGGTGATGTCATAATTATGATGTCATAGGCACCTACGATGTCATATCTATGATGTTGCACACATAAAAATAGTATATATATGCATGGGAGTTAGTGAAATTTTTCACATCTTCATTTTGTAGCAAGAGGCGTTTTTGTAGTTTTTGCTCAACCCTCTTACACACTCACTTCTAAAAGCCATAACTTTGCACTTGTAGCTCCAATTTTCAAAATTCTTAAATCTTGGTGATCTCGGAGTGCTCAACTTAGTCATTGGGGAAGGTGCATTATGTGATATAAGTGAACAAAAATTTAAAAATTTAAGCAACAAATTCCTAATGCCTAGAAGATATTATAAAGGGTAAGTACAAGGAGATAATAAGAACCTTAAAGTTAATCAATCAAACTAAGGCCAAAAAGATTCAAATAATACTCCTAATAGACCATATCAACTATTTTAGGCCATAAGGACAACAATAGAAGATCATAAGTAACTACAAGATATTACACCTAAGGGGTTCCTTTTTGAAAATTTTTCAAACTCTATAATTGTAATAAGATAAGAACTTGATCTAACCAAGGGTATGAGCAAGGTAAAAAATATATTAAGAATTGATATAAACACCCTAATAATTTCAAACCCTTTTTGATTGCAGATGAATCCAAAGAGGATACTAGAAGAATGACATTCACAACACAAGAGTAGAAAAACAAGAGACCATGGGAGAGGCCAAGTAGGGGAACAAACCCCACAAGTAGAATATGTAGAGAAGGAGGCTCAATCATATAGCATTCATCAAGAAACTCCTACTACAAAGCACTCACCCAAGGACAGGTAGAAATTCCACAAGCACCTAAACAAGGACAATGACTCACACTATTACCAAATTACCTCCAGGCCATCCAAGAAGATCGATTATGCCCATGATCATTATGGAACTGAATTTTGGTTCCTTTATGGAATTTTCTCTAGAAGCAATGAAGATGCAACTCCAAGTGTCTCCATTATGGCCAACAATGATGAATGGATCTTAGAAGAAGCCTACCAATTCTAGAAGAATAAATAGGTTAATGCTACAATGAAATTTGAAGAAGTCTTTGTGACATACTCAGTAGAAAGGACATATGGGAAAAGAAGATAGAGACAAAAGAGGAGAAACTTTCCAAAATCATAATGAAGGGAAGAAGCCAATGGAAGAGCCACCACTACCCAAAATATGAACTACATCAAGCCACTTTAAATTTTGTTTTTATTTTATCATATATGATAAGTTGGAGCCCCGATGCAATGTCAAGTATCTGACGTTAAGGGGTATATGCTGGCCTATAAATATAGCACTTAGGCTCACAATTTCCATATAGTTTTTCAATCAAAGTAGTAAATCTCTTACAGTTTATTTCCTCCATAGAATATTTTTTGAGTGCCCATAGTAAGAGTCTGATTGTGTATAGATCTTTGTTCAAACACTAATGTACCTAAGCACAGCAGTGTGACAAGAATAAAAATGAACTCTTTTGATAATCCTTACAACACTAAGAATAGGTTAATGTTTCCTTTAATGCACTTTACTTTCATGCATTTAAATTAAGTAATTAATTTCCAATTGTTACTGAACATAAGAATGACCACTTCGACCATACATATAGTGCTTGGTAACCCAGCAATGCTTAACGTTTAGTAGCCCAGTAGCGCTATATGTGTTCAGGAAAGTGGAATAGGTACTTGTATTAGGCTACCTAGGCTAGTTTAAATCTTATTTTCCATTATTCATTAGCTTAGTTAATTTATCTCTTTATCGTCATTAGGAGTAGCATAGAATTAGACAACATCATATGCCTCACTTTGGACTAAACCATATGTGACAAAGCTACCACTAGTCTAAGTGGGAAGATAGCAAACTACAATTAAAGCCTAACGATCTAGATACCACAACTAGTTCCATTCATGGAATTCAACCAAATCATGCATGAGTACTTGTGATTTGTATGGTTGGGTGTAGGGGTACCTCACCGCTCATCAACATAATTGTGTTATTTTTATACATACCACCGTGACACTTAAAGTCAATCAGTAGTTAAAGTCAGTTAATAATACCATAACTTCCCAATATTTTATAAAGAACTTGTTCCTCCTTTTGTTTACTCGAGGATGAGCTTTTAGTTAGTCGTGGGGGTATGATGAATCATCAATTGGCTAGGATATCACTAATGGGATATTGTTGATGCAATATCATTGATGCTATATTGCATCTATTTAATAAAAAATCAATTTTTGTCCACCAATGATATCGTATCTACGATGTTGCANGGATTTGTGCATCCAAGTGTTGTATTTATAGGTTGCACACATCTGGTGATATTAGATCTACGATGATGTAGCTTGTGCTATGATATCGAATATGCAACATCGTAGATACGATATCATTGGTGGACAAAAATTGATTTTTTATTAAATAGATGCAATATAGCATCAATGATATTGCATCAACAATATCCCATTAGTGATATCCTAGCCAATTGATGATTCATCATACCCCCACGACTAACTAAAAGCTCATCCTCGAGTAAACAAAAGGAGGAACAAGTTCTTTATAAAATATTGGGAAGTTATGGTATTATTAACTGACTTTAACTACTGATTGACTTTAAGTGTCACGGTGGTATGTATAAAAATAACACAATTATGTTGATGAGCGGTGAGGTACCCCTACACCCAACCATACAAATCACAAGTACTCATGCATGATTTGGTTGAATTCCATGAATGGAACTAGTTGTGGTATNCAGACACCCATCACTCTAGGCCAAATTAGATTTGTTTACTATTACTTAGATTTAGAAACCACTTCATTTACTTTATGTTCACCAAGAGTAATCAAGGCCTAACAAAATAAATTATCATATGCCTCAATTTGGACTAAACCATATGTGACAAAGCTACCACAAGTCCAAGTGAGAAGACAGTGTCCTACAATCAATGCTTAACAATCTAGATACCACAACTAGTCCCATCCATAGAATTCGACCGAATCATGCATGAATGCTTGTGATTCGTATGGTTGGACGTAGGGGTACTTGTTGCTCATCAATATTTATTAGCAAGAATGTAGTATTTGATGAACCATATTTTTTACAAAAACATTGCAAAGAAACAAGCTGCAAAGGACTATTCTAAGGAGGAAGTTTCTATGGAGTTGTAACCACTTAAAAGTGATAACAATCAAGAAAATAGAGAGGAGACTCAAGTGAAAGCACCTAAATAAACATAGACTTAAGTAGAGTTTAGAAGATCTTTAAGGAAAACCAAGGGCATTCCAACAAAAAGGTTCATGATAAGTTTTTCATGCTTGCTTTGGTTGCAAATATCTAGGGCCAATGGCATGCCAAGAAGCATTAAAGAATGAATAGAGGAAATAGTGGCAAGCAGCCATGGAATAACAAATGCAATGTCTCTTAAAGAATTAGACTTATGCAAGCAATTACTTGTAGGTTGTTATTTAAGATAAAGCATGGTGCAACAAGGATGATTGAAAGGTTTAAGGAAAGATTGGTGTAAAAGAATACCTTTAGAACTGGGTTGTAGACTTCTTTAATGTTTTTGCACCAATAGCAAAGTTAGCTTTAGTTAGATTCATTATAGCTATAACTACTATGTAGGATTTAGAGCTAAAGTAGATGAATGTTAGAACAAATTTTCTGGATGATGAATTAGTTGCTATGGAGGACATAGGCATGTTGATTTATAGATGATTCACACTTCTATAAATCTAGGATATATCCTAACAAAGCCTCTTCTGATGGAAAAGTCCAAATGGTGCTTGAACTTCTTTCAGTTTTGTCAAAGGTAGCTAAGTAGCTAATTTGGAGGATTCGATGAAAGAAATAGAAGGATCATAATCAAGGCTTAAGATAGAGATTATAATAGTGTGAGCCAAAATTGATACAAGACAATCTTTCACTAATTAAAAAGTCTCAAGTCATTACAAGAAATGATTTCACTAATATATTTAAAAGGTCTCAAGCCATTATAGACAATGACCAAGTTTGATGAACCTTAGATGAACTCCTAAATGTAAGAGAGAACTCATATATATAGGTATGTTGTTTTATAATAGAGTAAGGTGTTTTGTATCATTCCTTGCTTTTGCTAATGAGAATCCTGCATTACCATGGAAATTAGATGCTTTGCTAAACCACGAAAAATTTCTGTCTTTGCTTTTTCCTGCATTTTGTTTCTTTAGTGTTTCATTGTTGTTTTTAGCATTTTCTACAAAATTTAGTTGTTTGTTCTCAATTTTTTCTTGTGCAATACTTTGTAACACATTATGAGTCATGTTTTTGTAGGGCTTCAATATTGAAGCCGCATTATCAAGTATCTAATATTAGGGCACAACCTCTGATGTCAAGGATTCAATATCACCTATTCTGTGTTGGTCTATAAATACAACACTTGGATGCATGGTTTGGGGTAGTAGAGAATATAGATTTTAAACATAAACATAAAGAAGTTTTGTTAGTTTGTTTCAAGTGCATGCCCGTAGTGTGATGTTAAGTGATTGTATGGCTTCCTTATTGGAGTGTGACATACTTGGACACGTTACATGTTCAACAATAAAGATTGAGATTATTTCCATCATTATAGCATCCACTTAGCTTTATTATTATTTTTAATTACTTAAATGCTTATTGTTTTCCTTAGTTAATTTTTATCATCTATTGCTCTTTATTGTTTCTGTCATTAAGCAAAATGAGTACAACTAATTGCTAGTGCTTAAGTGTAACTAATTGGTAACCCAGTAGTGTTATCATTTGGTACACCTAATAACGATACACTTGGTAATCCTAATGGTAGTTACACGAAGTCCAAGGCATGTATGAAAGGTTAGGAATAGATATTCATCGCACGTAGGCTAGTTTAGACTTTACTTTCCATTGTTAATTGGTTTAAATCATTAATTTCCTTATTATTATTAGGAGTAGCATAAGGCTGAAACAACATCAAAAATCATATGCCTCATGATGAGTGACGAGGTACCCCTACACTCAACCATATGAGAATACAAGCGTTTCACGCACGATCTGGTCGAATTCCAAGGACTAAGTGCTTATGCACCCTTGTGGAACAAGGACGGGTTGGTTGATCATTGTCTTCCCAAGCTTACTTGTATGTCACAATTGTATGGTTAAGTAAGCTTGAGGCATATGATTTTTATAGCTTTTATGTTTTTATGTCCTATGCTAATAGAGAAGGAGAGAGGTAACTAAGTGACTAATTTAAATTAACTACTCATTAACTAAGTTCTAACTAATCCTAACACCAGCATCCATTCCCACTTTTCGTACACATCCTAACTACAAACTAAATACTCTCACTTTCAAACAAACTACAAGAGTTTCACTACTTGACTACTAAAAGACTTCCTTCCAATTGTGCACTTGGGCACTGTATTTATAGGCTTGGGAGCAACTACTCTCATAATTAGAGTAACCGCTCTAATAATTAGAATAACTTCTAAAGTAACCGCTAGAGTAACCACTCTAATAATTAGAATAACTACTATAATAACCATTAGAGTAATGACTCTAATTATTAGAGTAACTGCTCTCATCATACCCCCATGATTGAATGAAAACTCATCCTTGAGTTCCTTACAAAATATTGGGAAGGTATGGGATTATTGACTAATTGAAAACTGACGGTGGAATGGGATGATAGACTCAACATGCCTAGTGAACGAATCAATAAGCATATTACAACGTTAGTATTCATGACCATTGTGGTGAACACTTGTATACAAATGACATCCAAGCCTTTACTTGGCAACTTGAAGAGAAAAAGAAGATGGAGTGTGTTGCCGCCAATGCCGAGATTGTGCCTTCCATTGTTTATCCATAGCCATGCCACCAAACTTGCTCCTTTCATACATGCTCTAGTTCTGGTCCATCCTGAGTGCTTCCTCCAAGCCCAATCCATTATTTGTATGATTGTCATCTGCACACACAACACAATCACAAATGAGCAAGGATAGATAATCCACAATGTAGTTTATACCTTGCCTCGATATGAAGCACATTGGCTGAGTTGTGGTTATGGCAGAAACTAGTTTGGAGATTCATCACTAGCAACTACCCAAGGTGTAGGGGTTAGGAAATTAGTAAAATGGAACAAATTAAAAAATTTGTGAAGGGCCCCTACGACTAAGAGTGAACCTCCAATAGCTATAAAATGGAAAAACATGAGGAACAATGATGAGACATGAAATTGCTCATATTTCTGGCGGTCGCGTTAAGGCACCCACGTTATATCATGGGTCACGATATCACGTATGCGATATATCATGGGCCGCGATATCGCGTACGCGATATCACGTACACAATATTGCGTCTTCCCTACGATATCGCATACACGATATCGCAATCAGCCGTAATTTCTATAAATAAGAGGCGGCTCTCCCTCATTTGCATCCTAGTTGAGTTCTGTAGCGAAGCTCTGGCAATTTGATCCCTCCAGAGTTAGATTATTTTTCTGTGTCTGCCCGCAGTGTGGTGAATGTGATTGCATGGTGTCTTTATTCGAGTGTGTCGTACTTGGACATGCACATGATCGGCAATAAAGATCGAGATTACTTCATCATTGTAGCATTCACTTAGTTTATTTCTCTGTTATTTATTTAATGTTATTTACTATTTTCTCTCTCTCACCCTTAAACTCCTAGAACGCGGAACGAGTACGACTTGATTACGAGCATTTAAGTGTGACTGCTTGGTAGCCCAGTGGCGTATCTGGGATCTGCACTTGGTAATCCCAGTGGTAGTCGTGCACGAGGTCCAAGATGTGTACGGTTGATCAAGGAATTGGTTGCTTGTTGCACTTAGGCTAGATTAGATTTTCTTACCCTTTTCCTCCTAGTTTAGCTTAGTTAATATTATTTTCCACTACCTTTAGGAGTAGCGTTAGAATTAGGAAACACATCATACACCTCATCTGGACTAAACCATACGTGACAAATATAATACTAGTCTAGGTGGGAAGACAGCGAACTGCGACCTAAGGATAACTATCTAGGTGTCACAACTAGTCCATCTGCGGAGTTCGACCGGATCGCGCGTACACGCTCGTATTCGTATGGTTGAGTGTAGGGGTACCTCACCACTCATCAAACAAGAAAGATGAAAAATATCAACGGCAATGCCAATAAAATGGATGTCATGGATGGGGATGAAATAAGAAATGATTAATTGTAGGAAATTTTTAAGAGAAAGAAGTTAACAATTGCACCAAAAAAATGCTAGTGGATCCTCCCTAAAGTAGGCTTATGCCCTTTATGCCCTAACAAACCCACAAACCAAAGAGTCCGTAGGCTCTAGGAATGTCGTTTGGAGGCAAGAGTTAAAAACTTACCCACAACAATTCACCAAAGAAAAACAATGCATCAACCTAGAAATGGACTAATGATAGAACTAGCAATGAGGTGGAAAAATGGAGAGAAAGATGGAGAGGAGAGAATGGAATGGAATCCCAAGAACAAGGTTGTGTCAAGTCTCTTGTGTATTTTATGGTTAATGTGACTAAGTAGAACTCATCCCAAATCCAGACTCAAACAAACCACATCCAATGACCTCGCATCAACACACTTCACCAATCCATCCACTTGAAGCAATAAGAATGCTTCCACAAAGAGTCACCACCATCCCAAGGAGAGTGAAATGGAGAAGTAGGAAGCGAGAAAGGGCCTTAGTTAGAGGGAACCTTCAGGCATGGATAACATGTCTTTCCAGTGCCATAACCAATGCTTGTAGCCCATATTGCTTTATTATGTCTAAGGGGTGTGCTTTGAATTCTTGCCTTTTTCTCTTTTTTCTCTTTTTTCTCTTCTTTCTTTTTTGATGTTTATGCATGAGAACCACACCATGCAAAGACTTATTTTTATTCACTAAGCTTCCTAATATTTGAACAATGTCAGAATGGCAGAAAACCCAAGAAAAAGCATCCAAGCACCCAAGAGAATGGTCAGCACTAAGGCATTGAATCCCCTTAAAGTCACACCCTTTTCAACCTTTGAGTCTTTCCTTGGTTTGAAAAATACCCAACCACCAATTCATTAACAAGTTTGCTTAGAAAAAGGGGATTGTACAGTTCCAAGCCAAAGGAGACCATAGAGTTGTATGGATGAGTGGACGGCGTGGACTCATTGCCTATTTTACCAAAAGAACCATACCTTAATATCAGCATCATAATTCAAAGGTAAAAACCAAACATTAGCAATCAATATGATATAATTCAATCCACCATCATGAGCACTTATTGGATGATGAATAAAAGTAAATCAAGCAAACAAAGAAATAGTAAAAACATGAACGATGGTGTAAAAAAATAAGAAAAGTTGGAAAATTGTGTAAAACAAAAATTCAAAAAGAACTGAGGGCCCAAAACGATTAGCATAGGTGGCCACCTCCCTCACAACTAAGTTGGAAGAAGGAGATCCGAAATAGTGAGCAAGGTTGTCCATCAATAGAGGTAACATGTGTACTGGCTGTCTTAAGCTCATGGAAAGGTTTGGTTTGTTGTACGTTGACCAATAGTTTCTTGTCTAGGCTCTTAGGTTTGTATATTTTCATGGCCCCTGAAGGAAAAGTTGCATAAATAATATAAGGTCCTTCCCACAGTGTTTGAAATTTAGCACATTGTGGCACGTGTGGGATTCCAATAGAGAACCTTATCTCCTGGTTGATATTTAACTTTCCTAGTCCTTAGGTCATGACATTGTTTATTAAATGCCTTGTGCAACTCATTAGATGACAGGGTAGCTAGTCAGTTTTCATCTAACAAGTGAAGGGTTACTAACCGTTGTTTCTATGCTAGATCAATGTCAAGGTACGGAGCTCAGTTTGAATGGGAAGCATTGGTAATTTACGATACATTAACTCATAGGGAGAGTAGCCTGTAGGGAATGTCCATGTGGAGCGATATGCCCAAAGAGCATTGTTCCGTTTAGTACTCTAGTCTCGCCTAAACTTGCTAACAGTTCTTGTCAATATCTTCGTAATCTCCCTATTGGTGAATTCTGCTAACCGTTCACTTGGGGGTGGTATGGTGTAGTCAATTTATGTTCAACGCCTACGTATTGCATTAATTTTCAAAAAGTTGCACTTGTGAAGTGGGTACCATTGTCTGAAATAAGTGCATGATGCAAACCAAACCTATTTATGATTTGTTGTTGAACAAATTGTGTAGCTGTAGATGATGTACAATCCTTAATAGCAACTGCTTCTGCCCATTTAATTAGGTAATCAACAGCAACAATGATATAGGCTTTTCCGTTGGACATTAGTGTAATTGGCCCCATAAAATCAATTCCCCAAATGTCAAAGGGTTCTAACGATTGAATCCATTGTTGTGAATCCTCCATTCTAGTAGTCATTCCCCCATCACATTGATAGTGCTCACAAGATTGGACGAAACAATACGTGTCCTAAAATAATGTAGGCCAATAATATCCTGTAAGTAGGATCTTGATGGTCGTTCGTCTCCCAATGTAATGACCTCCACAAGGACCCTCATGAGTGTCTTGGAGAACTCATAGTTGATCTATATCAGGAACACACCATCGGGATACACTTTGTAAAGTTGCCCATTGATCTCCATAAAGTAATTGGCTCAGTGAAGAAACTGTTGTTTCTTCTTAAGGTTTAACTCTTATGGTGTTTTTTGGGTGAGGAGATAGGTAAGAATGCTACTGTACTAGTTTGTCTCCATGGGTGATTGATTATTCACTACACTAGATAAGAGGAATTCATCAGGGAAATGATTAGACATTGGATACTTATCCTCTTTGTTGTCCCATCACAACTAAGATAAATGATCAACAACTACATTCTCGATGCCCTTGCGATCAATCATCGTTAAATCAAACTCTTATAAGATTACAACTCATCATATGATACAAGGGCTAACCATTGGCTTATTCATGAGGAATTAGATTGCACTATGATCTGTACATATATATACTTTATATCCCAATACATAGTGTCTAAACTTTTCTAGTGCAAACACTACAACCATTAATTCTTTCTCTATGGTAGTGTAGTTAAGTTGTGCACCAATGATACTTCTACTTGCACAATAGATGTAATAAGGATGCTTTTGGTCATCTAACTGTGTAAGTACAACTCCTAAAGCATAGTTGGACACATCAATTATGATGTGGAATGGTTTAGACCAGTTAGGAGCTTGTAGAATGGGTGTTTCTACTAGCTTCTATTTTAGAGTTTGAAAAGCTAATTTACATTCCCTAGTCCACTCGAAAGGTACGTCCTTTTTTGTTAATTCCACCAATGGTTTGGCAACCTTTGAAAAGTTCTCAATAAATCTCCTATAGTAGCCAGTATGTCTAAGGAATGATTGAATATCTTTGACAGTTTCCAGTTGATGGGTAATTCCTTGGATAATTTTGATTTTCATGGGGTCTACCTCTATCCTTGTGTGTGAGATTTTATGCCCTAGTACTACACCTTCTTGGACCATCAAATGGCTTTTCTACTAGTTGAGCCTCAAATTGGTTTCTACACATCTTTTTAACACTTGCTCCAACCAGTCCAAGGCTTGATCAAAGTTTGCTCCATAAGTGGAGAAGTCATCCATAAAGACCTCCACGCCATTCTCTATTTACTATTGGAATATGCTTAGAACTAGTCATTGAAATGTTTCAAGGACATTGCACAAGCCAAATAGCATCTGTTTGTATGCAAACATTCCTCAAGGACTAGTGAACATAGTCTTGGCTTGGTCTTCTGGGGCTATTTGTATTTGGTTATATCTGCTATATCCATCCAAAAAATTGTAATAGCGATGCCCTGCGATAGTGTCTAAGACTTGGTCGACAAATGGTAATGGAAAGTGATCTTTGAATGTTGCCATATATAGTAGCCTAAAATCTATGCACACCCTTCATTTGCCTCCCTTTTAAGTACAATAACTAAGGGGCTAACCCATTCGCTATTAGTAATGGGGTATATGAACCTAGCCTTGAGAAGCTATTCGATTTCTTCCTTAACTACTTGCTTCAACTTAGGATTTAATTGCCTCTATGGTTGTCTTAGAGGCTTCATGGAGAGGTCAGTGTAAATTCTATGTTAGCATATCCTAGGATCTATTCCAGTTAATTCAAGATATGACTAAGCAAAGGCTTCTGATCATTTATTTATTACCTTCAGCAGTACTTCTTTCTGTTGAGGAGTAAGCTTAACGTTGATAATTACCAATTTTCCATTTTTAAGGAATGTGTATTCCATATCGGTGGACAATGGTTTCTACTCAAAGGGCTCCTGCTTAAATTTCTCAGGGATTTTCAACTTTCCCCAGTTGATATTTTCAAGGTTAAGACTTGGAATTCGGTGGTGGACTTGCTCTAATGCATCTATGCTATCAATGTAAGCACAAGTCAAATCCTCAGTTGGTTCCATGCATATGAGTGAACTACTTTCTTGATCAACTGTCAACCACTGGGTGTCTTCTTGTTGTGTGGTTGCTGCATACAGGCATCTTTGTATGTTAATCACTTGTGCACACTAATTTCATGCAGGCAATGCTAAACTTTGCACAAACCATGACCTCTGCATGCAATTACACCCTGTGTCACTGTATGTGATGCATAGAACTTTCTTCTTCTCAATCTTTTTGAATGTATTTTCCTTTGATATTTATAGGGAAAGATTACAGGTTCTTAGGCATGTGTTGACGATGCTTAGCCATGCTCTTTCCATTATGATTGGGAAGTCCCCCTTACCGTTGTTAACCTGAATCACTAGGAAGTCAGTTGGGTACAACCACCCACAAACAGTGGTAACAATGTCTTCCACCAGTCCCAATGGGATAATGATGGACTGGTCAGCCAACTCTAGATGGATTTTGCTCTTTTTTAATGGAGGTAGGTTCTAGGCCTTGTACATTTCTTGAGAAATCAAGTTGACACCGGAACCTGAATCCAAAAGAGCCTTTCACAGTGCATTTTCAATGATTTGTAAGTATTTTAGAGGACCTTCAAGATCAAAGAATTTCCTAGGAAGGTGGCCAACTTTGATCCAATTGATGACGACATGTGTTAGCATGACCGTATGCGTTGAGCGTGGTGATTGGGTTGAAGGGGGGCTCTGAAGTTTTGATTGATACTGAGGCATCTAAGGAATCAACCACTTGTGATTGCAAGGGGTTGGTTGAACTATTAGTTCTAAATAAAGGTATTTTCTTCATGTGGTTATTGGAACCAATAGTAGGTTGAGAGTTAACAACCCTCATGACGTTACATTGTTGCGGCTGGGTAGGGATTTCACCTTGCATTGCTGGAGTAGGTGATAGCGGAGATATTGGTGGAAGAAATGAGGCCGGATGAGAAGGGTGATATGCTTGCAAAATATCACCTCTAGAAGAGGGAGTCCCATAATACTCGTGGGCTTGGTAGTGAGGTTGAGGAGTGACGTGACCAGTAGAGTCACGTGGGGAGATTGGTTGCTGCATAGAATATCCATATGGGTCAGGTTGCTAGTAAGGATACTGTTGCCTTGGTGGTGGCATTTCCCATGATTGTGGATGCTGCCACTTTTAATATTGCTTAATTGGTTGTGGTGGATTTCCACTAGGATAATATGTTAAGGGTTGGTGGAACTACCTTGGGTTACCTTAAGGATAAGGTAACCGTCGGGGTGTTTTCCTTTTGTTTAATCGTGGGTTGAGTGCATACACCCTAGACTCCTCTAGATGTGAGATTACAGGGCAACATCTCTTAGGATGGTCATATTGACATATCTCACATCCACTATCATTGTCTATTTCCGAATCGAAAACCCCTTCAATGATGGCAACTTTGCCCTTACCCTTGCTACGTGCATGTTCAGCCTTTTTCTTTTTTCTTTT
>MNCI01015381.1:287607-299372 GCA_015680685.1 Gnetum montanum
GCACACCTTGTGTATGGCAATAAAGATGAGCTCTTTGATTCATCCTTGTAGCACTTGAGATTTGTTTTCTTACACATTTATTTTATTTTATTTTCTTATGCATTTATTTTATTTTATTTTATGCACTTTACATTTTTGTTATTAGCACAGCAATTCATTTTGATCAATTAAGCAAATCGTTAAATTAAACTTAGTACGATCACTTCAAGCATCTGTGTAACACTTGGTAACCTAGTAACGATTAATGTTTGGTAATCCTAGTAGTGTTGCACTGGTTCAGGATGTGTACGGCAAGTGAGAACGAATACTAGTGTTAGGATTAGTTAAAGCCTATTTAATCAGTAGTTAAGTTAAATTAGTTACTTAAGTATCTCTCCCTCCTCCCTTATTAGCAGCAAGACATAAAAACATAAAAGCTATAAAAATCATATGCCTCAAGTTTACTTAACCATACAATTGTGACATACAGGTAAGCTTAGAAAGACAATGATCAACCAACCCGTCCTTGTTCCACAAGGGCGCATAAACACTTAGTCCTTGGAATTCGACCGGATCGTATGTGAAATGCTCATATTCATATGGTTGAGCATAGGGGTACCTCGTCGCTCATCATTGGCGCCATTGCCGGGGACTTAGTCGTTGGTGCGCTAATCAAAACTTAGGAAATCATTCACATCGTTAGAACGAACCCTTAGGGTTGGTTTAGAAAATAATAAACAAGAATACATTGCACACTGAATAGAGAAGTATGTCTCCTTCTTTGTACGAAAGTGCCTCACCACCTAGGTCTAAAATAGGAAATAGTCGATGGCATAATACACATGACGTTGATCTGCCAATCCCTCAACAAGTTCAAGTCGTATATATTTATCTCGATGAGTATATACCAAACTTCACATTTATCCTCCATCAAGATGAACAACTATGTTGGCAAGACTTAAAAGGTAACATAGTGTTACCTTCCGATCGTTCAGTCCTGAGCATGCTTCTTCGTGCTCTTACACGAATTGGCATGCCACACTTACACACAGAATACGTTGTGCAAGACCATAACTCGAGAGAATGCCATCCCACAGAGGCACAACATCAAAGGGACTTGCAACAGGAGAGACATCATAAGTCTTTGAAGGGTAAGTGGTCCCAGGATGTCCCACATGTCTTAAGCAAAAATGAGGGTGGTGAACCTACCTCAGGTAATTGCCCACACAACGATATTCCTTCCCTTGACTTTGGCCAAGGGGTTGTGTATTAGGACCTTCATTCCACTATTCATAACCTAGGATCTGATACCCACAGGCACAAAGGATCCAAAAAAGGGACACGAACTCATGATAAAGGTGGACATTCTGATCACGATGGCGATCAAGGCTGAGACCGTAGAAGAAAAGGTAGCAAACACCATCATGGTGATGGTTATCCTTCTTCTTCACCTTCATCATCTCCTCCACCCTCTCCTTCAATATTCAGATGTGGTCATAAAGAAGAAGACCATGGAGATAAAGGTAGGCAAAGTGGAAGTCATAGACAAAACAACCAAGAAAAGGGACGAGGGCATTCTAGAGAGTCACGACATAGAAAAAGGAAGAGTAGGGAACAATGTCGAAATCATAGACGCCATGGACGAGACGATCACAATGAACCCCTCCTCACATAACTGAGTCTATTAGAATTCCAACAAGGCATCAGAAAGATAGTAGGATCAAGAAATTAGATATGAACAACATCCCACGATTTGAAGGGGGATACAACGCTGATCCTCAGAATCATTTACAAACATTCTATGATGCATGTGCCTTATAGAACATAGAGAACGAATGGCAAAAACTTAAGTTATTCCCATGGACATTAGTTAAAGAAGCGAAAAGTTGGTACCGGTCTTTAGAATCGGAATCCATTCGTAGATGGAGTACTATGTTAGAATTATTCAACGATAAGTACCAAACGTACTCCCGAGTGTCCAACCTGCGAAAGCAAATCCAAGGCTAGAAACAAGAAGGACATGAACCCTTGGATGCTACCATGGGTCAATACTATGCACTATTACATCGTTGTCCTAGCCATGGTTATTCGCAAAGGGATCAACTACGCCATCTTGTGGATGGGCTTAGGCATAAAACAAGAAGAGCCCTTGGGACTTATGCCCAAGGGAGACTATTCGAGCTTAGGTCCCATCAAATTCAAAGACTATTGGAGCAAGTTGCTAAGGAAGAAGGTGAGCTATGGAAGAGAGAAAGTGCGGAAGAGTATAACCGAGATCCTTTCCTTCGGAAGAGAGGAGTAAGATTTTGTGAGGATGAAGAAGAGTCATCACTCAAAGAGATGGTGAATAGGAAAACTTTGCCTATCCAAAAGATGAGATCAGAAGTTTTGGCAAAGGTAGACCAAATGTGGGATTCCCTAGATAATAGATTTTAAATTGTTCTTAAAATAGTAGAGGAGTCTAGAGAGCAAGGTAGTGAGAAAAGAAAAAAGAATGAGGCTCAACATGCACGTAACAAGGGTAAGGGCATAATTGCCACCATTGAAGAGGTTGTGGATTTGGAAATAGACAATGATAGTGGATGCGAGGTATGTCAATATGACCATACTAAGGGATGTTGCCTTGTAATCTCACATCTACAGGAGTCTAGGGTGTATGCACTCAACCCACGATTAAACAAAAGGCAAACACCTCAAAGGTTACCTTATCCTCAAGATAACCCAAGGCAATTCCACCAACCCTTAACATATTATCCCAGTGGAACTCCACCATAATTGATTAAGCAATATCAACAGTGGCAGCACCCATAATCATGGGAAATGCCACCACCAAGGCAACAGTATCGTGACCGACAACCTAACCCATATGGATATTACATGCAGTAACCAATCTCCCCACGTGATTCTATTGGTCATGTCACTCCTCAACCTCACTACCAAGCCCACAAGTATTCTGGGACTCCCTTTTCTACAAGCAATATTCTGTAAGCATATCATCCTTTTCATCCAACCGTATCTCTTCCACTAATAGCTCTAGTACCACCTGCTCCAGCTATGCAGGGTGAGATCCCTACCTAGTTGCAGCAACATAATGTCACAAGGGCTGTTAACTCTCAACCTACTATTGGTTCCAACAACCACATGAAGAAAAGACCTTTCTTTAGAACCAATAGACCAACCAAGCCCTTGCAATCACAAGCAGCTGATTCCTTAGATGCCTCAATATCAATCAAAACTTCGAAGCCTCCCTCAACTCAACCATCGCACTCAATGCATACGGTCATGCTAACACATGCCATCATCGATTGGATCAAAGCTGGCCACCCAGGAAATTCTTTAATCTCGGGAGTCCTTTGATATACTTACAAATCGCTAGAAATGCACTGTGCAAGGCTCTTTTGGATTCAAGTTCCGGTGTCAACTTGATTTCTCAAGAAATGTACAAGGCCTAGAACCTGCCTCCATTGAAAAATAGCAACATCCGTCTAGAGTGGACTGACCAGTCCATCATTGTCCCATTGGGACTGGTGGATGACATTGTTACCACTGTTTATGGGTGGTTGTACCCAGCTGACTTCCTAGTGATTTAGGTAAACAACAATAAGGGGGACTTCCCAATCATAATGGGAAGATCATGGCTAAGCACCATCGACGCATGCCTAGGAGTTCGCAATCTTTCCCTAGAAATATCAAAGGAAAACACATTCGGAAAGATCGAGAATAAGAAAGTTTCATGCATCGCATACAGTAACAAAGGGTGTAATTGCATATAGAGGTCATGGTTTGTGCAAAGTTTAGCATTGCCTACATGCAATCAGTGTGCACAAGTGGTTAACATACAAAGATGTCTGTATGCAGCAGCCACACGACAGGAAGACACCCAATGACTGATAGCTGATCAAGAAAGTAGTTCACTCATATGCATGGAACCAACTAAGGGTTTGACTTATGCTTACATCAATAGCATAGATGCATTAGAGCAAGTCCACCACCAACTTCCAAGTCTTAACCTTGAAAATATCAACTGGGGGAAGTTGGAAATCCCTGAGAAATTTAAGCAGGAGCCCCTTGAGCTGAAACCATTGCCCACCAGTATGGAATACATGTTCCTTAAAAATAGAAAACTGGTAATTATCAATGCTAAGTTTTCTTCTCAACAGAAAGAAGAATTGCTGAAGGTAATAAATAAATGGTTGGAAGCCTTTGCTTGGTCATATCCCGAATTTACTGGAATAGATCCTAGGATATGCCAACATAGAATTTACACTGACCCCTCCATGAAGCCTTGAAGACAAACGTAGAGGCGACTGAACCCTAAGCTGAAGCAAGTAGTTAAGGAAGAAATCGAACAGCTTCTCAAGGCAGGGTTCATATACCCCATTGCTGATAGCGAATGGGTTAGCCCCTTAGTTATTGTGCTTAAAAAGGGAGGCAAATGGAGGGTGTGCATAGATTTCAAGCTACTAAATATTGCAACATTCAAAGATCACTTTCCATTGCCATTTGTCAACCAAGTCTTAGACACCATCGCAGGGCATCGCTATTACAATTTTCTAGATGGATATAGTGGATATAACCAAATACAAATAGCCCCAGAAGACCAAGACAAGACTAAGTTCACCAATCCTTGGGGAACATTCGCATACAAATAGATGAAGTTTGGCTTATGCAATGCCCCTGCAACATTTCAACGACTAATTCTAAGCATATTCCAACAACAGATAGGGAATGGCGTAGAGGTCTTTATGGACGACTTCTCCACTTATGGAGCAAACTTTGATCAAGCCTTGGACTGGTTGGAGCAAGTGTTAAAAAGATGTGTAGAAACCAATTTGAGGCTCAACTAGCAGAAAAGCCATTTCATGGTCCAAGAAGGTGTAGTACTAGGGCAAAAAATCTCACACACAGGGATAGAGGTAGACCCTGAGAAAATCAAAATTATCGAAGAAATTACCCATCAACCGAAAACTATCAAAGATATTCGATCATTCCTTAGACATACTGGCTACTATAGGAGATTTATTAAGAACTTTTCAAAGGTTGCCAAACTATTGGTGGAATTAATGAAAAAGGATGTACCTTTCAAGTGGACCAGGGAATGTGAATTAGTTTTCCAAACTCTGAAACAGAAGCTAGTAGAAACACCCATTCTACAAGCTCCTGACTGGTCCAAACCATTCCATATCATGACTGACGTATCCAACTATGCTTTAGGAGCTGTACTTACACAGTTAGATGACCAGAAGCATCCTTATTACATCAACTATGCAAGTAGAAGTATCGTTGGTGCACAAATTAACTACACTACCATAGAGAAAGAATTAATGGTTGTAGTGTTTGCACTAGAAAAGTTTAGACACTATGTATTGGGATATAAATTATATATACATACAGATCATAGTGCAATCCGGTTCCTCATGAATAAGCCAATGGTAAGTCATTGTATCTTACAAGAGTTCGATTTAACGATGATCGATTGCAAGGGCACAGAGAATGTAGTTGCAGATCATTTATCTTCGTTGCAATGGGACAAAAAAGAGGATGAGTATCCAATTTCTGATCATTTCCTTGATGAATTCCTCTTTGTTGGTGTAGTGAATAATCAATCACCTACGAAAAAAACTAGTATAGTAGCATTCTTTCCTATCTCCTCATCCAACAAACACCACAAGAGTTAAACCTTAAGAAGAAACAACAGTTTCTCCACTGAGCCAAGTACTTTATGGAGATCAATGGACAACTTTACAAAGTGTGTCTTGATGGCTTGGTTCGATGGTGTGTTCTCAATATAGATTAACTACGAGTTCTCCAAGATGCTCATGAGGGTCATTGTGGGGGTCATTACGCTGGGAGACAAATGACCATTGAGATCCTACTTGTAGGATATTATTGGCCTACATTATTTCAGGACACCCATCATTTCATCTAATCTTGTGAGCACTGTTAACATGATGGGGGAATGACTGCTAGAATAGAGGGTCTACAACAATGGATTCAACCATTAGAACCCTTCGACATTTGGAGAATTGACTTTATGGGGCCGATTACACCAATGTCCAATGGAAAAGCTTATATTATTATTGTCGTTGATTACCTAACAAAATGGGTCAAAGTAGCTACTGTTAAACATTGTACATCATCTATAGCTGCACGATTTGTTCAACAAAAAATAATAAACAGGTTTGGTGTGCTGCGTGCACTTATTTCAGACAATGGTACACACTTCACAGGTGCAACTTTTTAGAAATTAATGCAACACTTAGGGGCTGAGCATAAATTGACTACACCATACCACCCCCAAGCGAACAGTCAAGCAGAAGTTACCAATAGGGAGATTATGAAGATATTGACAAGAACCATTAGCAAGCTTAGGCGAGACTGGAGCACTAAACTGAACGATGCTCTTTGGGCATACCGTTCCACATGTAAACTCCCTACAGGCTACTCTCCCTATGGGTTAGTGTATGGTAAATTACCAACGCTTCCCATTCAAACTGAGCTTCATACACTATCCACGACATGTGACCTCAACCTTGACCTTGATCTAGCATAGAAACAACAATTAGTAACCCTTAACTTGCTAGATGAAAATCGATTACCTGCCCTGTCATCTAACGAATTGCACAAGGCCTTCAATAAACAACGTCATGACCTAAGAATTAGGAAAGTTAAATATCAGCCAGGAGATAAGCTTCTCTATTGGAATCCCACACATGTCCCACAACGTACTAAATTTCAAACACTGTGGGAAGGACCTTATATTATTTATGCAAATTTTCTTTTAGGGGCCATGACAATATACAAACCTGAGAGCCCAAACAAGAAATTGTTGGTCAACGTGCAACAAACCAAACCTTTTTATGAGCTTAGGACAAGCAGTACACATGCTACCTCTGTTGATGGACAACCTTGCTCACTATTTCAGATCTCCTCCTTCCAACTTAGTCATGGGAGAGATGGCCACCTATGCTAACCATTCTAGGCCCTCAGTTCTTTTTGAATTTTTGTTTTACACATTTTTTGTTTTACACATTTTTCCAACTTTTCTTATTTTTGTTTTACACCATCATTCATATTTTTACAATTTCTTTATTTTCTTGATTGCTTTTATTCATCATCCAATAAGTGCTCATGATGGTGGATTGAATTATATCATATTTATTGCTAATGTTTGATTTTTACCTTTGAATTATGATGCTGATATTAAGGTATGGTTCTTTTGGTAAAACAAGCAATGAGTCCTCACCGTCCATCATCCATACAACTCTATGGTCTCCTTTGGCTTGGAACTGTACAATCCCCTTTTTCTAAGTAAACTTGTTAATGAATTGGTGGCTAGGTATTTTTCAAACCAAGGAAAGAATCAAAGGATGAAAAGGATGTGACTTCAAGGGGATTCGATGCATTTGTGCTGGCCATTCTCTTAGGTGCTTGAATTCTTTTTCTTAGGTTTTCCGCCATTCTAACATTGTTCAAAAATCAAGAATCTAAGTGAATAAAAATAAGTCTTTGCATGGTGTGGTTCTCACGCAAAAAAAAATAGAGACAAGAAAAAAGAAAATAAAAGTGAGAATTCTAAGCACACCCCTTAAACATAATAAAGTAATATGGGCTTCAAGCATTGGTTATGGAATTGGAAAGACATGATACCCATGCCTAAAGGTTCCCTCTAACTAAGGCCCTTTCTCACTTATTGCTTCTCCATCTCTCTCTCCTTGGAACGATGGTGACTCTTTGTGGAAGCATTCTTGTTGCTTCAAGAGGATGGATTGGCCAAGTGTATTGATGCGAGGTCACTGAATGTGGTTGGTTTGAGTCTGGATTTGGGATGAGTTATACAAAGTTATCTTAACCATAAAATACACAAGGGGCTTTACACAACCTTGTTCTTGGGATTCCATTCCATTCTCTCCTCTCCATCTTTCTTCCCATTTTCCACCTCATTACCAATTTTATTATTAGTCTATTCTCGGTTGATGCATTGTTTTTCTATGGTGAATTCTTATGGGTAAGTTTTTAACTCTTGCTTCCAAATGATATTCCTGGAGCCTACGAACTCTTTGGTTTGTGGGTTTGTCAAGGCATAAAGGGCATGAGCTTGCTTTGGGGAGGACCCACTGGCATTTCTTTTTGGTGCAATTGTTAACTTCTTTCCCTTAAACATTTTCTGCAATCAATCATTTCTTGTTTCATCCCCATCCATGACATCCATTTTATTGGCATCGCCATTGATATTTTTCATCTTTTTTGTTCCTCATGTTTTTCCATATTATAGCTATCGAAGGTTTGCTCTTAGTCATGGGGACCCTGGCACAAATTTTTCAATTTTTTCCATTTTACTAACTGCCTAACCCCTACACCTTAGGTAATTTCCAGTGATAAATCTCTGAACCAATTTCTGCCATAACCACAACTCAGCCAATGCGCATCATATTGAGGCAAGGTATCAACTGCATTGTGGATTATCTATCCTTGTTCATTTATGACTGTGTTGTGTGTGTAGATGGCAATCATACAAACAATGGACTAGGCTTGGAGGAAGCACTTAGGATGGACCAGAATTGAAGCATTTACGAAAGAAGCAAGTTTGGTGGCATGGCTATGGATAAGCAATGGAAGGTGCAATCTCGCCATTGGCAACAACACACTTCATCTTCTTTCTCTCTCTTTCTCTACAAGCTACCAAATAAAGGCTTGGATGTCATTTACGTATGAGTGTTCACCACAATGTTGTAATATGCTTATTGATCCATCACTGGGCACATTGAGTTTGTCATCCCATTCCACCGTCAATTGTCAATTAGTCAATAATCCCATACATTCCCAATATTTTGTAAGGAACTTAAGGACGAGTTTTCATTCAGTCTTGTAGTTTGTTTGAAGGTTAGAGTATTTTCCAAGTGCCCGCAACAGGAAGTCGAAGTGTGGACAGATCTTTATTCGAGCATTGTGTACCTAAGCACACCTTGTGTACGGTAATAAAGATGAGCTCTTTGATTCATCCTTGCAACACTTGAGATTTGTTTTCTTACACATTTATTTTATTTTATTTTCTTATGCATTTATTTTATTTTATTTTATTTTATGCACTTTACATTTTTTGTTATTAGCACAACAATTCATTTTGATCAATTAAGAAAATCATTAAATTACACTCAGTACGATCACTTCAAGCATGCATGTAACACTTGGTAACCCAGTAACAATTAATGTTTAGTAATCCTAGTAGTGTTGCACTGGTTCAGGATGTGTATGGCAAGTGAGAACGAATACTAGTGTTAGGATTAGTTAAAGCCTATTTAATCAGTAGTTAAGTTAAATTAGTTACTTAAGTATCTCTCTCTCCTCCCTTATTAGGAGCAGGACATAAAAACATAAAAGTTATAAAAATCATATGCCTCAAGCTTACTTAACCATACAATCGTGACATACAGGTAAGCTTGGGAAGACAATGATCAACCAACCCATCCTTGTTCCACAAGGGCACATAAGCACTTAGTCCTTTGAATTCAACCGGATCATGCATGAAACGCTCGTATTTGTATGGTTGAGCATAGGGGTACCTCGCCACTCATCACATAGCATATGTAGCAAACACTTCATCAATAAAGTTACCAAGTTTTCTTAGTGCTATTTCAAAAAGATCAATGAAACTATTAGGTATAATTTGCAATTTGTGGCAAATCTTCTCTAGAACAAGAAATTCTAGGAATATGTGAGGCTCATCTTTAATTGATCTTTGATTACATAAATGATAGGTTCTCCCTTCTCTTGGAAGCTAGACCCATCTACCTATTTCAATTCTATTATAATGGGAGCCAAATCTTGCTTAACTAATTTGACATCATAGGTGATAGGATATATGAGCACATAAATAAGCTCCTTTTGTGTTGATGCCTCCTCTAATGTTATCTCAGTAGAATTGTTTCTTTCTTATTTGATTCCCTATATATGCAAAAATACCTTATGATCCTCTTATAGAGTTACCTAATATCACAATATAGAATATCCACCTCAATGTTTCCTTTTTTGAGCTAAATCATTCCCTCGTGCAACTACCCTTTCTTTATTTAGCAACTAAGAATACCTTCAAAAATTTAGCTACTATGCTATAAGAAAGACTATGAACATATGTTACAAATTGACAAAGAGCTTCTATCTCAAAGGGTATCATATATGCTTCAAGAATCAAAAACGTTTTGAGCATTTTGATTCGAGAACATGTCTCTACTTTTCCATTTAGAAGTAATATTTCTCAAGATGTATACACCAATATAATATCATATATAAAAAACATGCACAAAGGGATTTCATCATCTATTACCTTAAGTAACTCATCCATAATAATAGTAAACAAGTAAGTAGTAAGTGCACACCAAATAATATATCTAAGCACTCTATAGTATGTTTTTTCCAAGTTAATGAAAGATCACATGCACATTTTCTTAGTGCTTCTAAATTTCTCCACTAATTATTATATCAAGAAAAGAATCTATGTAGTAGATTTCTTTGGCATAAATCCAAATCGAGTTTCTACCATTGTTGATCTAAGTCTAGAACACTACTCTTTGGATATCACCAAAATATTTATAGTATGGTTCATAAGCTTGATTTGTCTATTATTTGCACATCTTTTCCCTTTTACTTTATTCTTATATATTAAGAAAAAAATATTTTTCTTCTATTTTTAATTTATAAATATTTCAAAATTTTGTTAAATAAATGTGTTAGCCATTGGAATTCTATATCTACTAAGATTTTCAAGCTTTTATAAAAATGCTATCTTATTTAGCTAATTTGTCAATTTTTTATTTTAGATAAACATATCTTCAAAGCAAATTGAAATGATATAAATTAAAAGATACTATTTAACAATTTAAAATAATATATAATATTAAAGAGTCTTAATTTAAAGTTATATTGCAAAATTTATAGATATCAAAGATGTACTAATATTATTCCCTATAAAATTAAACAATGAAGTACTAACCTAGTGGTGAGACTTCATTTCCAATGGGTGCTCTTGAGTTATGAAGCTTTTAGAAATTTAAAAACAAACGAAAGACATTTGTTTAATGTTTATTATTTTTTGTTCAAGAAAAAAGAGGCTAATAAAAAGAAAAAACATATTGAACTTGAGGATAGAAAAAAATAATCAAAAGCTAAATAAACAAATGCTAAAGATAAGGTCAATGATAAGCATGAACAAATGGCAATAAGGAAACCAAAAAAAGATAAAAGTTTATGTGAATAGTTTTACTTATAGTAGATAAAGTATTGATTGGGTCAAATAAATACTGTGAAAGAAAAAAAAATTTGTATGTAAGAAGATTACTATTTATCCAAAAATAAAATATTTTGTTGACAAGTAAGGTTTAGAAGATGCCAAAGAGACTCAATTTAAGGTCAACTTTGATGGACATTTAATACTAGAATTTACTTTTGCGCCTTCCTCTCCTACAAAAGTTGGTATTTTTCCAAAGCTTTCAGTTTGCTACATTGAATAATTTTTCTATTTTAAGTTTGATCATAGATATTGAAAATGATGTAAATGTTTTTAAGATTGGACATCCTCCATACTAACAACTAATTTTCCTCTTTGGTTTTTCTATAGCATCTATTGTGATACTATTTATCTAAATAGATATCCTAAAATTGGAAAGTTATTCCTTTCTATGTTATTTTTGGGGCTTTCTACTCAATGACCAAGCATGTGATGTAATTTGAATTTTTTTTTTGCCTTATTATTAATATTTTTTTGGGTCTACCATCCCCCACCCCCTGGC
>MNCI01015381.1:309914-378784 GCA_015680685.1 Gnetum montanum
TTTTTTACTCAAAGAACTTTTTACTTGTAAATAAATAAGATTCTCTCGGCCAATTTATAGATATATATTATAAATATATAACTAAGCTAGTTTGAAAGCTCCAAGCCATAACTTCAATTATGGTGGGTAATGCTAAGTTATAAAGTTCTAATTTGACTATATATCTTGGGTATGCCTATATTACAATTATTTTGTAGTTCCAACATCCTGGTATGACAACCCGTCTTATTCCCTTTAAAGTTTTCATTATTTCCTCACAAGAACTAAATCTTCAATTATATGTACCTTGAAGTCATACTTCCAACATAATACTTTGCTAAGAAAGATAATATTATCAAAAGCACAACTCAAGTATCCAACTTATTAGAAACTAAATAATAAGCATACCAATTGAGCTATGCTCACTTTACTGACATTATTTCCTTATGATTATTGTGAATCATATAATTGAACTTATTGATTATTTAGATGGACTTGAAAAGAAAATAAAGTTTAAATCTTTAAGCTTTATACAAAACATTCTTTTATCACATTGTAAATTATTCAACATGAATGCAAAATTTAACTTAACATCGACTAATGTTCATGAATTTAGCTATACAAAGCTTTAAAGGTACCATGAGAAAAGGGAATAAATGAATAAAATGATAAACTTTAAAAGAAGATAACATCACCTTATTCATAGAACAATTACTTCATGAAGGCACCTGGAATTGGGATTGCTCTGCAAATTTAATTTGGGCTAGATGGAAAGTTGCATTCAAAAAATTGGAAAGAACATTTTGGATGAAACAAAAGGTAAAAAAATACATCTCAAAGGAGACATGGTGATAGAGTGATGAAGTGCAACATGCTATTCAAAATAAGAAAAAAAAATGCTTTAAGGAATAGTAGCAAAGTATTAGTCAAGAAAACAAGTGAAATTTCTGCTGCGATTTTCTGCTACATAGAAGGATGATACATAGATGGATCCTCACCACTTGTTCTTACTTGCTACTCCCACTCATGTAAGAGCTACTCTCATATTTTGCCAAGGCACTCAATGGCTGGTTGGACCTTCAATGTTGTTTCCTAATTGGGTGGTGGATGTATCAGTTTTCACTTCTCTTCTTTAGACATGGTAGAGATCTTGTCTTTCATCATCCCCAACTAAGAGGTGATGGAAGTATGCCTACTTGTGTCATTGACATAACAGACTATCCCTACCCTTTTACAAAGTTTTTTGATAATTCCTGAATCCAAGCAGTATAGAACATTGAGCATCCCACAAGTAAAAAATCTCTTAGATCTTTCTTTGGGAAGATAAACTTGTCTAGTTTGCCAATAAGAGAAGACTGAGAGGAAGAAGCAGGCAGGGCGTCTTCAGCCTCTCCCCATCCCAGCGAAGGCTTGGGAATCAGTAGCGATGGACTTTATCACGGGGTTTCCTCCCCCCCATGGGAACGCATCCATTCTTGTGGTGGTCGATCGGTTCTCCAAGTACGCAGTGTTTGTGGCAGGATCAACAAGTTTGCAAGTTTCACAACGCAGGAAAAAACGTTTGTAGATTAGAAATTTTTTTGCAACTAAGGCATACTTGCATGATATCCTTATCAAAGATGAAAATTGGAAAAGTTGTTGAACTAATAACATTCTTATAGAAGCTTGGAAAGAATTGGGAGATACAAGAGTTTTTTGGCTAACACAATTATTTAATAAATTTTTGAAGGATGAAGAAATTCCCAAAAATTAGAGAAAAAGCTTTGTTGTTATCATTTATGAACATAAAGGATATGTACAAAATTGTGCAAACTATAAAGCTATCAAGCTAATAAGCCATACTATGAAGCTTTGGGAGAAAGTCATAGAGTAATGTCTTAGACTTGAACCAATAGTGTCAAAAAAATCAATTTGGATTGTGCTAGGGAGATCTACTATAGAGACAATTTTTTTGATATGACTACCGATGAAGAAATCCAAAAAAACATAGAAAGAATCTACATATGATCTTCATTGATTTGGAAAAAGCATATGATAGAGTGCCTAGAGATATTATTTGGTGGACGTTGTGGAGGAAAAACATTTGTTAAAATAAATTGAAGTGATTCAAGACATGCATGAAGGAACTATCGCTAAAATTAGGATAGCTTATGGAATAATATCTGATTTTTCAGTCAGAGTAGGTCTACATCAAGGGTCTACACTTAGCCTATACTTATTTGCTATTATTATGGATGAATTAACAAAGGAAATACAAGATGGAAATCCCTTGGTGTATGCTATTTGTAAATGATATTGTGTTGGTGGATACATCTTAAGAAAATATTGTAACTAAAATGGAGAAGTGGAGACATGCTCTAAAATCAAAAGGCTTAAAAATTAGTAGAAGTAAGACAGAATATATGGAATGCAATTTTAATGACAGCATAAATAGTGGTGAAATAGAAGTGACTATTCCCTCATTGTAAACAGTCACACCTAGGTTCCATCCTCTAATTAGATGGTGAAATTAATAAATATATTAAAAATAGAATTGAGGCAAGATGGTTAAAATGGAGACAAGCTAGTGGTGTTTTATGTGATAAAAGAACACCAATAAAATTAAAAGGGAAATTTTACAAGACAACAAATAGGTCTTCTATCTTATATGGTGTTGAATGTTAGGCAGTACAAAGGAGGCATGAACAATAAATCAGTGTGGTAGAAACGCGAATGCTTCGATGGATGTTGAATATTATTAAAGGAGATAAACTACATAATATAGACATTAGAGAAAGACTTGA
Source organism: Gnetum montanum (assembly GCA_015680685.1). Taxonomy (NCBI): domain Eukaryota; kingdom Viridiplantae; phylum Streptophyta; class Gnetopsida; order Gnetales; family Gnetaceae; genus Gnetum; species Gnetum montanum. Next base: position 312,677 of record MNCI01015381.1, read on the forward strand.
AGTGGCTTCTGTTTTAGATAAGCTACAAGCATGGTAGCTTAAATGGTTTGGACATTTGTAAAGAAGACCAAATAATGAGCCTATAAGCAAAGGGTGCTACATCACTATTTTAGGAAAGCTACTGAAAGAAGACCAAAAAATATATGGGAAAAAATGATTGAAGATGATTTGAAGAAACTACAAATAAAAAAAAGATCTAACTCTTCATAGAGGTAAATGGATAAAAAAGAAATCATGTAGCCAACCCTCTTTTATTTGAACAAGGCTAGAATGATGATGATGAAATTCAAAATCCAATTTTAATCAATAAGGTATTAGCCTAGTGCTAAGCCTTTGATTTGAAAACTTCAAGTTGTGGTTTTAATTCTAGTCAATAGTGGTAAAATATAAAATTTCTACTTAAGTTCTATGAAAGTTATATATTGGCTATATACCCTAAGTACCTACAGTTATTTAGTTTTGGTTCTAACCACCCCAAACCACTCCCCTCCCCACTCCAAGCCCTTCACTAATATGCAAAACTCAAGTTCAAGTAAAAAAAAAAGTTTAATTAAAATCAATATTTACACCTAGGGGTGTAGGGCAAGAGGTCAAGACACTTATCTCTTAGTTGAAATGTTGTGGATTTGATTCTTGCTTGCGCTTCTAAATATCATAGTAGTAGAGTAGCCTTGTGGTGGAATCCTTTTTCATTTATGGATTACATCTACCTTACTATGTGGAAAGGGTGGGGGAGGGGGGCCTAGGGGAAGATGTCAAACCCCAAAACATAAATAATGATATTTAAAAAATTCTAGGTACATGAGATCCTCAAAGAGAGAGCCTAAAGAAAAAGCCCAATGATTTTGGAAATGTCTTTTTAGGTTTTCATCCTTACAACCAAACTTGAAAAAATTCCTTGCTTGGGTAGGAAAAGGATCAAGCCTATCCCTTATTCAAAAGAGTCATCAAGATTTTTCACTTCTTACTAAAGGGTTTCTTATAAAGAGAAAGAGAAAACTTTCTCTAAAAAGAAAATAATCCATCACTTAGAAATAAAGAACACATAGCAACACAAGTTGAAAGCTTCCCATTTTTGAGCATCCAAAACAAAAATAAATTAATATTGTAGATATATAAAACAAATTAATTATCCAACTTTTGTTGGGAACTTTTTTGCTTGAAGTTGTAGCTAAAAAGTAATATATTTGAGAATATGGTATTTGACTCCTAAAGAGAGGTCATATTTATGATTTTTTGGCTAGTTTAGATAGAAGTGTAACTATTTAAGATCTTATAAAGAGAAGGAGAAAACTTTCTCTAAAAAGAAAATAATACATCACTTAGAAATAAAGAACACATAGCAACACAAGTTGAAAGCTTCCCATTTTTGAGCATCCAAAACAAAAATAAATTAATATTGTAGATATATAAAACAAATTAATTATCCAACTTCTGTTTTGCTTGAAATTGTAGCTGAAAAGTAATATCTTTGAGAATATGGTATTTGACTCCTAAAGAGAGGTCATATTTATGATCTTTTGGCTAGTTTAGATAGAAGTGTAAGTATTCAAGATTATCATAATGGTTTTCTTGATTTTCCTTGGATTAATTGCCATCGTAGTTTTCCATATGAATCCAAGATTATGTATACTCTTATTAGATCTAATACTGATATTTGGCCAAGATTCAATTATCTTTGAAAGGTTAATTACAATGTATAATTATGGAAGCAATGAATTCAAAAGATATGAAATGCCTGTACTTCAAAAATTAGACATTTTTTGTGGTATTTGATTCATCAAGGTTTAACTATGAGTATTCAATGCTCTCATTTGGATGTTTGTGAGCTAAGATGTCTTGTCTACAATATGGAAGATATATTTATCCATTAATTTTTTTACTTGTCCCCTTACCTGTAGCTCTTGAACTTAGTGTAGCAGGTATTTACATGATTTTCAAATAGGATTAGATGAAGTTTTATTTGGTGACACTCCTTGACTTTGAGGATTTCTACTTCATACTTGGCATTACTTTCATCCTTTTATTCTTTATACCATTAGACCCCAAAACGAATACCTCATTGTTAACTGAAGCTAAATGACTATACATACCCTAGCACATATAGCCTGCATGATCTATAGTAGAACTTAAACAAAACATGCATAATGAAATTAGATGATCATACCAAAAGCTACATGCTACAATTGAAAGAGCAACACCTCATGGAGCAACATACTACCATGTTAATTTTGTACTATGCATGACAAAGTGGGCTATAGGCGTCAAAGGCTTTTGGCCGGTGGTAATATGGAGAGTTCCCAAAATATAATCATGAGATATAAAGCAAAAGAAACGAGTAAATTTGGATAAAAGGCACATTTGAAAAGTCAAAAGCTAATATCTGATATTACCTAACAAATACAGGATGACATCTTCAAAGGGATGCAGCATTAATCTAATGGAGAATATGCCTTCCTTCAATGAGGCTAACCAAGTAGTAGCAATGTGTTCATCCAAGACTTTGAAAACAGATGGAGAATCTCTTTCCCGCTATGGAAAGCAGAAGATGCCAAGGTATTTAGGTGATAAAAAGGATTTTCTCCAGAAGTTCCTGAATGGAGTCACGAGGGTTGATTCCACCAAAAATCATTTGGTGGCATTTCCGATCCCAAAAAACAATGATTTGATCTGGTAATCAACTTTCCCTCGAGATGAGTTTTAATGGTCTTTAAACAGCAATTATTTATTCTGCTACTCCCCAGTTTTAAAAGTTCTGGCCAAACTGACGAAATTTCGTCTTTCATGCAGCAACCAGCAAAGATACGGAGGGCAATCAAATTACATGTTTGTCGCTGTAGGCCACTGAAGAATAATGTGTTTGCCGTGTGAAACAAGTTGACACGTTCTTTCTATATGCCATCTTCTTTGATGTTCAGAACTTTTACAGAAAATGACACGGAGGTTGGGAGAGAAAATGGCATAGGATGCTCTTTTGAAGTTTGTCCAGTGTTTTCCACACTTTGAAAAAGAACAGCCATCCATCAGAGAAAATAGCATAGGATGCTCTTTTTGTGTTTACTGTCCTCTGAAGGAATTCTTCAGCATTTCTGGTTCTTCCTCAACTTCTGTATGAATGAATGCTGCCATGCAGGCTTTGCAGAAAGTGAAGTGTCATTTTTGTGACATTGGATGGATGGACGGAACAGCCTGCCTGACGCACTGTGGTGGCCAATTTAGAATTGATTGGTGGCCAAAGTCATTTAATTTGTCTTGGACAATGCAATTATGTATTTGCAAAAGAAATATGTTAATATGGACGCACAGTTTCCTCTTCTTCAGACTGACAACTTTCCTAAATGTTTAGGTGCCAGGCGACTCAGGCCACACCTTTCGTTGAACTTAGAGGTACAGATTTTAAAATGTAAACACTGTAACAGGACGCCGCTTCGTACTGATTTTTTTGATTTCTGTGGTGAGAAAGAAATAAATGGAGACTCCTGCCAAGGCAATGAACAGTGAGTGAGTGGCATCTTCCTTGAATGTCATTGCCGACACCTTGTTTCCGTGTGATCAATTTTTTACAATTCCAACAAGGTGTGTCCCTTCTGGCAAGAATGTAATTTCTGATTTGGAAGTATGAATCGCTCAAACGCTTTAAAAGCCTACGCAAATTTGTTACCATTAGGAAAATCTTAGCTTTTTAGGTTTGGAATTTTTTAGTTCCCGGCTAGAATGTGCCTATGACATTTTATGGCAAGTTTGACTCGCTATTAACGATGATCCATGTGTTATTGGATTCATTCTGCAATTTAACCAACGTTAAATGCTTCCCTCATTGTAATTGTCCACGGTCATAATAGGAAGGATTTTATATTAAAAACTTTGACGGGATCGTTATCCAGTTTCATTTATATATTTTTTAAATGTTTATGGTAACAAGAAACATCGATTAGACTGCAAATTTGTTAACAAGATAGCCACGAAGTCATTGTTAATCATCAAACCCAAAGGCATGACTTTATAGCAAGAAACATTGAGGGAGTTTGACAAGTTTGTTAAAAAAGTAGGAATGCCACTTCACAACTAACCATCAAGCAAAACACTATGACTTCATACATTACATTTGGAATATGGATTGGATATATTTAGGGACCTCCTAGCGCGTGGCAATACTATACCTAACAATCTGCTCCTCGACTTGCATGCTACTTGTACATACAAGTTGTTCCCCATCCACTTGCACACACAAGTTGACAAAGCATTTAGAGGGATTTGCACCTCCAACCATAACTTTGATAGAAAACTAGCGTATTCCAACCAACCCATCAAAACAAAAAGGATAAGGAATAATTTAGTTTTAAACTTCCATCTAATATATTTAGCCACCTAGCAATGCAAGGTGAGCACACCCAACAAGTAATTAAGGTTTTAACTAAGCTAGTGTATGCAAATAAGCTTTGAATCAAGCATGTTTGGGTACAAACTCTATGCAAGCTAACCACCTAACTAATAATCAACATAATATTTTGATAGGATTTAAGATGAACTTAATAGCTCCTCATGCATAATTTGAACTTGCAACTTATTACATAAAAGCAATAATCTTCATAATTGTAATGCTTTCAATAGCTAATAAAAAGTGGGTGCATGCCCTTTCTACATTATATTAAAGCATTATATTATCTTATGAATTTCTTTCAATTTGCCAAAACTAGATCATGATTTTAACTGGTAAGCTCAAAGACAACCTTTTTGTTATTCAATGAGTTATTGTGTAAATAGAAATATTCTTACAACCTAATAAAACTAAGACAATGTATTCCAACATGTAGTTTTAACTTAGGGGGTGTTGAAAACTGAAATAAGTGAAACATAGGTACACCCCAAGATATTTAGTCCAATTAGAACTCTATATAACTCAGCATTGCCCACCGAAATCAAACCCATGACCTGGAGCTTCCAAATCAAGTGTCTTACCATTAAGCCAACACCTCATTGTTTAACTTAGATTATTCCAAGGATTACATACAAGATAAAAATATTATACACTATTATTTTATTGTACCCTAGTGAGAAATGCACTTTGTTAATAAAAAATTTGCAACAAAATTACTTGAGTTCTTAACAAATAACCATTGTAGATGTTATTTAGAGAAACTAACTATTTTGTAAATTTACTATTGTGAAACTTAGCTAAACAAATTCGTCAATTTAATGCATAAAGAAGGAGAAATCAAAATTATTTACAAGAAAAATTATTCATTACCAAGAATGAGATTTGAAACATTACAATTCCTAATCTTATGAATTTGTTTTATACTTGTCCAAAGTTACTTGGTAACTTTGTGAGTGAAGCTTTTGAATGGCATTCCATGCATGTTTCAATTGTCCAATAGATCCTCAAAGTCATTAGACACAATAATCCTTCCAATTTCTATCTTTTTTATCAAACAAATATCATGAATCTATAATGGTTGTCACTAAAAAGATAATTTAGGTGAATGAAGAAACATATAAAGTTATATTAAATCCAAATATAAACTAAGATCTATATTCCTCTTTTAAATTTATAATTAAACAACATTGTTCCAATTATAACTCTAAAATTTTATAGCATCCCTCAATAAAGCCAAAGCAACAAATCACACCAATGGTGGGCTCCATGATCTCTATTGAAAAACCTTAAAGTTTCTTTCCTACCACATCATAAACCAAATCAACTATGGGAGTGTTGTCCATAAGCGTCACCTTCTATTTGAAAATAGTCATATTTAACTATATGAAATACATAGACAATGGGTTAAAGCAATAAGAATTCTATTTTGTTATGGATAGGTGTAAACATACAAGCAAATTAGGAGGGGAACATTTTGGTATTAAAAAATACACAATCTCAATATGGATATTATAGTTTCAAAGTTGGTGAAAGATACCTATGAGTTGAAAAAAAAAAGTGGAGAAAGTTGAGACTCTTGTAAGTTAAAAAATGTTTAGAAATCAATAAACAAAATTTGATGTAATTTGAATAACATTCTAAAACTTGTTGATTCAACAAAAAAGGTAGGTAAACAAAGTCACTTTTTCATGAAATATCAAACTTATTAGTGAGGCATTGCTCATTTGGCATTAGTGAGGCATTGCTCATGTGGTTTTTGCATGTTGCTTGTGATATGTAAGTCACCTCTTCGAAATTTTCCAAAGTATCATGTTGGTTATATGTATTATGTGGATGGTATGTTATTTGATTGTGATGCTTACCCAAAATATCAAACTTAGGTACCCTTAAGAATTAGGAAACTTACATTTGTTTTTTCAAAAGCAAAGAAAATTATTCAATGTCATGACTAATCAACATAAAGCTTAAAGGCAAGCTCATTACCTTATGTATGAGAAAAAGCTTACCTTATGTACAAGAAAAAGCTTATTTTCTCTATGTGAATTTGAGTTGTGCTTTAAGCCTATCCCTGCGATAACCACATTCTACTAAAATGTATCACCTATGTGGCCTTAGGCTTTATTTGTCAGATGGCCTTAGGCTTTATTTGTCAGATGGCCTTAGGCTTTATTTGTCAGAAGCACTAGCTGCTACCTTATCCAAAATTTTTATTATCAAGGTAGGATTACACTTTAGCATGTAGATTAATGCATTTCTTAGGCACTTATCTAGAACTAGCAATGGTTGCAATTAGAAATGCAGACTTGTAGGTTAATGTATTTCTTAGACACCTATCTAGAATTAGGAATGGTGCAACTAGAGATGCAGATTTGGAAAAAGCTTAAGCAGAACTAAAATCCGACCGACCAAACAAATTTCGTCGAGAACTTAAAAAGACACTCATTGAAACAAATAATTAATCAGCAAAAGCTATTTTGACTTATCTTTGGTGGCATGTCCTGTTACTTACCAGAAAGCCCATCAATTCACAACGCTGTGAGACTAGGTTTTGCAACTTCTTTCTACTTTTAAGCAGCATCTCGTTTTCAAAACCAAATTACATATAACAGATTTAGGATTTTATGAAGAACTAGTTTCCACATATGTGAAGTCTGATTTCAGCCCTATCTTTCCTTCCTGCCCTGACTGCCTGACGTCTTTCACATGAACTAAATTCGGCCCTCAAGAAGTGAGAGCAAGCTGCTATAAATAACTGCAATGACGATTGAATTTTCTTTACGCAATTCAATGGCCTCTCCTTTCACCATGCCTCGTTGGTCATTTAATAGAACTGTGTAATAACCACCAAAATCACTATCCACTGTAAAATTCTCCGATCACTGTCTGTACCAGCGGCAGCTGGGGAGGGGATCTGCTATAAGATTGTTGTCCAGGCATACCGTGCAGAATGTTCCATAGTGCTAGATATAAAATTCTGCGCCCAAATTCGGAGTTTCGAAACTAGGTGATAACTGTTCATGATTTAGAGCCTAGGTTCATTTTGAACTCCATATCTTTGATGGTAATCAACACTATCACAATGGTATACACTATCTATAAGGTCACACAGAGAACGATATCCCCGCATAAAGCCTGCTTTTCTTCCACGCCAAGCCTCCTTGAAAAAAAGTGCCAACCTGGTCAAGCGACTTTTCAAGTAATGATGAATTCATAAAATTGACGATTCCTGTGAATGGAAGGATGTGAAATGCTTTTCGGGACTTCAATAGTTTAATCTTTTTTTTTTTCAGATTTCCCAACACGATCCTCAGATTGGTTTGGTTTGAGACGGAAAACATTTCAAGTATTTGAGTTAGGTTGGGACTTCACCTACAATTGCAGAAAATCTGTGGAGTCCTTCAACGACAACCATAACAGCATATGATGTGAACATCATAAACAAATGAAAGCATTCGAGCTTACGTTAGTTTTGCATTCCAGGGTACCCGGCAAGAAGGAAAGATTCAACCACTCCCCCGGCAGGTTCAGAAGAAAACAGAAAGCAAACCGTTGAGAGGGCACCATTTTATCCTTCAAATGCTGCAGCATTTCTAAACAATTCAGAGGTTCCTGGCTACCGAGTTCCAGATGTAGGCATTAAAACGCTAGTAGTCTACAAGTAACGGAGTTCTTGATTAACTCTGGTCCGAATTTGTGATACAAATTCGATAAAGAAATCATACATGCGTAAATCAAAAACATAGACAGCTTCACAAAGAAAAAATTAACTCTAGTGGAGGCCTCTGTCCACCATGAATCAAAAAACAGATGAGAATGCGCTTTAGAGTGAGACAATAGGGCCAAAAAAAATCGCAATCAGATGATATAAAAAGAATAGACATCATCAATGTGCATGCTTATTACAAAATAATGTCCCAATAGCAGACTACTCAGACAGAACGAACGCGACCAGGCGGTCATACATGAGCAGCAGCAGAAGCAGAAGCAGAAGAACAGTAAGTAGCCCAAAAAAATGGATGTCAAAATACCCTGCAGAATCATAACAAATATAGAATCGAGCGGCCTATACAGGCCTACTTTCAGAGCATAGAAAGAAAGCCCGGAGACGAGAAAAATAAAATGAAATCTTTAAAATCCCCCCAACCAAAAAGAAGAAGAAGAAGAAAACAAAAGAACTCCTACCACGAACAGAAAACAATCCCTAATTATTCAACAAATTCTTCACCATGTAACAGGTCCGCGTAGGCAGGCAGGCAGCAAGCAGCAAAACCTGTGGCCGAAGGTGCGCAGAAACAATAACTACGTGTCAATTTGGAGGAAGAACACGAGCACAAAAAATTGCTGCAGCTGCGCTACTGAACAAAAGCCCAGAAGCACACACCAGAGGCCTACGCAGTCGTGCCATCACCATATCTTCTCTCAATCTGGATTTCAGAAACACATACGTTAACATTACAGCAGCAACCCAAACACCTGGTCTTGGATTTAGAATAGGATTCTCCGTCATTGCCTGTTTCCTTCTCCTCCTCCTTCTTGGAACTGCTAGAACTAGAATGAATCCATGAATCCATTTTTTCATCGGCTCCGAGGGAAAAAACCAAAACATGATATTGCATATATTTTTGTTCTGAAACCTGTTCTTCATCTACTACCGCTGAGAGGAAGCCACGTAGAGATCAAAGGGGGCCCAAAGCCAGTCGAGCGGGCAGGCTCTGTTGGAATCGAGGCGCTGCCATGGCTTACCCTTGCCGCTCCAGTGGAGCAAGCTCACCGGCCCGTCGTGCAACTTCCTGCAACTCCCCACAACATTGTCTCCGCCTAAACCGTGCTGGTTCCAGCGGTGCTCCACCGCCTGAACTCGACCTGCAAACACCAGCAAAAATGGCGGAAGCGAACCCAGCTCGTATATCCGCTTCTCCTTCTGCACTTCCATCCACATCTCCAGTCTCTGCGTGTATCCCTCGGTTCTCCATTTCCTCAAATCCATCACCATCACCCCTGTATTGAAATAACAGGGCCGGCGGCCATTAAAGGTCGAAGAAAGCTCCGGGTCGGCCCAGAAACCGGCGGTGAAGTACTTGCTAAAATTAGCGTGGCAGTATTCAGGGGCGCCCACGGCGTGCTCGCCCAGACTGATTTCCCAGAGCTTGGATACATCGTCGACCACGACCAGGTCGGAATCCAGGTAGATTACGCGTTCCACGCAGGGCTCCAGCATCTCCGCCAAGTAATTGCGCGCGTAGTTGAGCGGCTGCTCCAGCGCCTGGCGAACGGAGCTCGAGATCAGGGATTTCACGCGCCGCGGGTCGAAGAAGTAGACCTTGAATTGCAGGTACGGGAACGTGGCCCGAACCAGCGCCTGAAGCTGCTTGGCCTCCATTTCCGACACCAGGAAATGGAAGAACACGTTCCTCGGGCACGACGCGTGTTGCAGAATCGACAGAATGGCCGCCATGGAGCCGCGCAGGTACTCCGCGTCCAGAGTAATGGCGATGTGAACCAGGGACCGATCGCAGACGCCGGAAACGCGTCCGGAGCAGTGCTCGCGGTTCCGGTACGCCGGAGCTTCCCTGAATCGAAACGCGGAATCCAAACCCTCGTCCGCGGATCTGGTGCGCAGGCCCCCCCGCTCCAGCCGCGAAGACCGGATCGCCTCCGCCGGTGACCACGACTGGTGCGACGGGAATATCACCAGAATCGAAACCACCACGAACGCCAAACCCCACGTCGACGCCATGATCGTAGAATTGCTATCCGGAGCTCTGCCGCGATCAGGTTTTGCCCTCGATGAATGGCAAAATCTGCAGACGCGTCTTTCTCCCAAATGTGGCTTCTGCTTCTGCCTCGCCTTCGTCTGCGGCCCCGATTGCAGTGCAAGTGCAGTGCACTGCAAATCTCTCGCCGTCCGAACTCCTCCGGAACCAAAATACCTGTCCTCTGGCTTTGGCGTTCCCCGAGCGGCGCCCCCAAATTTGGGCGATTTCGCGATCTGCGCGAGCGCGCCTGCGATTTAATCCCCGCTCGCTCTATTTCGAGCTGCCCGCTTCGCTCCGCTTCCTTCCTTTCTTTTTCGATCTCGCCGTATGATGCACTTTCTCTGCTTCTCTCCTCTTCTCCGGAATCACAGTGCAGCAAATTCGTCTGCTTCCGCAAATTTGCAGAGCAAAATTTGGTCTTTTCGAGTTTTTTTTTTGCGTGTCTATCTTGTCCGAAGCTTCGGATTTAAAGGACGCGGAATGGAATAGAGGAACTCGGCATTCTTTGAATTTTTTTTCCTGCTGCTTGGTTTTTCTAACAGGGCGAGAGGACTGGGCGCCAAATCACGGACAATTTCTGCAGCATTGCAGAATGCTGGACAGTATCAGTATCAGGCAGGGGGCGGACGCAGAGGAGCTCAGACATGGACAAGAAGCGCAACTGCCGCCCGCCCAAATGCTTCTTCTTCTTCTTCTTCTTCTTTTTCTGTGATGCCGCTGCTGGATGAGCGCGATCTCAGAGATCTTTCTCTCACCCAGCAACAACAATAACAACAACACAAGAAGAAGGAGAAAAAGCAGACTCTCTAATCGGGAAACAACGATTGCTCCTTAATGGAAACTCACTCGAACCTGCAATTTGCGCCGCCTCAGAAGAGCCACGACTTCCCCAAAATAATGTCGCTGCCTCCTTTCTGTAATCCTTGTTCCTCTCTTCTTCCTTGTGATTGTAGTGTGTTGGTGTCTTCCGCTGTTGTTCCTGCTGCAGCTGCTTCGATTGTTAATGGCCGGCGATGGCAGCGCCGGTGCGTTTGTTTGTTTGTTTTTCTCTTTTCTTTTGCCTAAGCAGGAGGCAGAGGCACAGGCAGAGACCACCCCACCCAAACCCAGCCACGCTACTACGCTTGCTGAATGCCAATATTATACCCATTCTGTAACATACCACAATTTTATGGCCCTCCCATGGCAAAAAAACTCATGTATATTTTTCCTTGGCAAGGAAAATACTGCAATGCCACGCTGCCACTGCCACTGCCACTGCCACTGCCACCATATTTATCGTCATCATCATTGGCCGGCTGCGAGTATTCACGGCCGTTAATGGACTGACGTTTTGGTGTTCACATATTCATGCTGTTTTTTTCCCTATGCCTTCCTGTTACATCATCTTTTATTTGAAAAGATAAAATAAAAATCTTTGGTAACCATAACCGCGTGTGAACATGCATTGGCAACTGTGAAGATTAAGTTAGCGTCATAAATCAGCTTCTCAGCGGCGTTGCCCAAATTCCTCGACTGCGTAACGTTGGCTTTTTCAAGGAACGGGTATAACGGGGCGGGGGTTGGTAAGGGTTTTTTTCAATCTTTTTTTCGAACTTTCTCTCGATTAAATGTTCCAGAGTTTTTCAACATCAACGCGTCGAACATGGGTAATCATAAACGGATACAATAACGACTTGGCCTCAGACTTGGTCTTTGGAATTTTCTATTCCATACTGCACAGTAGCTTTAGGAAACATTCCTTTCCCTTCACGGTTAACTTTTTTAATTAAACTATCGGCTTTCCCAAAACAAGCCAAGCCAATGCGTGAAATCGGTTTGTTTTTTTAAATTAAACTCGTTGCAATTTCCAACTTGTTTCGGTGCTCAATTTCACTTCAAGATTGGGTTTATCGGTTTCATCGCGGGTACGAGATCGGCTTTTTTATAAAAAAAAAAAAAATCTCCACTCCTCTTTCGAGAATTTCCAATTTGTTTCTGTAGTGCATTTGACTTGAAGCTTGGGCTTATCCCGTACAGCTACAAGACGAATTAGGATGACACCGTGTCGCGAGATTAGGAAATTTCGCCTTTACCGAAATACGCCAAAACACGTAAGCTTATCATGGCAAAAGCCAGTCCCATACGCTGCCATAGTAACGAAAAGGGAGAAAAAGGAAGGATAAAAAACACAAAGCCTTCTTCAACTGCCAAATCAATTTCCAATCTATATATCCCCATTCACGAACCAAAAGAAGCAACGGGGGCTTGAGAACCGTGAGAGCTGAGAGAAATTTAAAAAAAAAAAAAGGTTCACGGGATCGACCATTGAGGCATTCAATAATAAAAATTTTGGCAGGGCCAGCAGACCCCATATATTATTATTATTATTATTACCCCATATATTATTATTAACCTAGTCAGGGAAAAGCCCACACGCTATTTCCATTCGGTGGTGATGTGCCGCATAAAAATACGACGCCAACGCAGAGGTCACCTTTTTACCTCGCGGTAAACAGTGAAAAAGCCGGCCGTCACAGCTGTCGCCGAAATGGCAAGCACGAAGCTACGAACACGTACAGAGGCAGATTATTTAGCCTAGGAGGACAACGTCGTCCTGTTGCTGCTACAAGGTACGGTATGAATCCCGTCCAGAGCAGAGCAGAGCCCCACAGCTGGTGCCAACCTGGCAGCAACTATGGGCAAGCAGCAGAGCAGACCACAGCACAGCACAGCACAGCTGCTACCTCTGCCCTGCCTCTGCCGTCCTTGACGATGCCAAACCGCGGCCCTAGGTCAGGCTTCAATGCGCACATACATAATACACGCATTTGCGGATAAGCTTAGCGCTTGATTACTATTATTATTGCTACTACTTTTGTTGATCGCAGAATTTTATCATGACCGGTCACGGGCAGTAACCAATTTCCTCACAAGAAGCGCGGGCCGCATGGTGACTGGCCGTAGCCGGTGGCGCTCCCGTCACCGCTGCTCGGCGGGACCCGCCACGCCAGCCCTCGGCTCCCACGTCGTTGTTGGCGAGGGCTAAAGTCAGTAGTCATGGATGGCGAAACCACAGCAGGAGATGGCCATGCCATTTTTGCCACCTCTCTCTGTTTTTTCTGCCATGGCCCCCACACCTTTGGTCACATGTGTACGTGTCCAGGCATTTAAGCTAACATCCTACACTGCTGCTACTATGACACGATCACCGCCCACTGGAATAATGATCATAAATCTTTAAATTCCTTAGAATGCGATTTCCCCGTTTGTATATTTTTGATTAAGTTGCGTCCAAAGTATGTTCTTCTAAGGCACGCATGCACTTGCGACACCTCACCGTATACTACCGTCACTTGATGTTGAACCCCTAACCTCTCGCCAATCCACCTCAACTTATTCATTAGAAGCCATTAAATTCGAGGTCTGAAATAGTTTAAAGCATCTTAGAAATTTGGGTAATCTTTGGTTTCGTTCTTCAACTCCAAAACTGCAACAAGCCATCCATGGCGTAAGCTTTGGACATGTGCATCATACATATTCCTTCCCCAACGTCCCACACCAACCTAGACATTTACACGTTTGCGATTCATGTTTACTTTGGACCCAGTATATATATATATATATATATATGGCATCATGATCACATTTTTGAAAAGGCATCTCAAAATTTTTTTAAAAAAATTCCAACATCATCGTAAGCGAAAATAATAAGAATCCCATGAGCCGCCAGCGTGAGAGAACCATGCATGACGCAAGAGCAAATCTACAACCTAGAAAAACACATAACAATAATGATGATGACGATGATGGAACAGAAATGGGGAGGCAGTGCAATGCAACGCAACGCAATTCGGTCTTCTTTGTCGATGTTGGTATTGTTATTGGTAGTTGTCAGAGGGATTCGATAGCAGGACCTGACCGACTCTGGGCGCCACATGCCGTGTGCCGTCATGGCAAATCCATGAGCGACCGTAAAATTCATGCCATCTCAGCGCCGTAAAATGACCGTAAATGTAGCAGCACCAAATCGCAGGACTGGGCTGGGCGCACGAGTCATGAGTTTTTGTCCACTGTCTTTTGGTTTTCGCCGAAACCAAGGCCGAGGAGGCCGGGCCGGCGGCCCTGATTCGTTCCACGCTGTACGACGGTCAAGCGGCGCATATTTGCAGAAATTAAAGTAGCAACAGCTGGCCCAAAAAGGAATCTGCATTATGTTAAAGTCGTGAACACACATTCATTTATATAATTTATATTAGTAGTAAAAGTATTCATGGATTTGCGTTGTTGTGGGGAAGAGGCTGTCGGTTTGTGTAAAAGGCATCCACGTTGGACAGACGGCAGATTCTGAGGTGGCCACGTCGTTTCAGAGAAGGCAAGAAGGAAGGAAGGAAGGAAGGAAGCCTGGGCCATGTTTGTGCATACAAACTATCAATCAATGTTATGAGAATGTTGTAGAGCATTCTATCCTTCCGTTGATCTTAGTTTTGGGCCAAATTTGGAGTATCTCAACATACCTGTGCTAAACACCACCCAAGCTCAAACAAAGTGTGTTAGTTAAAAAAGAATGTTTGTGGGTAAGCATGTTTAGTACGATGTTGATTAGCCTCAATGATTGCACTTTGTAGAACCACGTGGCAGTAAGAGTCTGCGTAGCTTACATCATCTTTTTATGTCTGCATGCATAAGTAGGTTTTGGATCAAGGAATTAGTGTTATTTGCGAATGGCTTTCCGTTTTGTTCCTTTTAAGTACCGGCGATTATAATTTTGCTTCAACCGAAAATTTGGTCGACCACGTGGTAGTATACAAGCATAATCATGCGCATGCGGGCGTTCCGCTACCGTTTACAAATTAAATGTTACCAAGTCAACGAAGCATTCATGAGTCGCGTTAAGATACTTTTTATCGTTGTTAATGAAGTGACGAGGGATGGTGACGATATTATTCGTTGATATTGCAAGCATGCTACATGTGGTAACGTTCGATTCCTTGCTTACTGCGGATGGTTGGATTTTTGCCTCCATTTTCGGTAATAAACTTTTAAGCTGAGCATGTCATTGCATCACATGTTATGTGCTTGAAGAATATGGGAAACTACTTTGTAAATTTTAGTCGAGCGCATCATCTAGAAGTCATGCTTACGCGGAGTATCATATTGACTTCCATTAAGTTAGAGGACACATTGGAAATGGTGTTAGATGAAGCTTTAGGATTTTGACCCTAATGTTATAGTGATATATGTATGTATGTGAATTGCTCCTTTTAGTACTTTAGTGTTTCCCTAAAACCCTTAAGGCAACGTGCGTCGATTCCCCATTACCAAGGTTAGGAGCTTCGAACCTTTCTATGTTACAAGTTTGTATGGCCCTGGAATATGGGTTTTTAACTTAATTGGCTAAAAGGAATTTTTAAGTTTTCATTTTCTCTTCGAAACGATTGCTAGATGAGGTAATAAGTTTGATGAAAACCAAATCATTCTTGCATCATCTCTTCTTTTACTCCTTTTCCTATTTTCCTTGCACGTCCAATTTATTCTTTGGATGTTTGTCCAAGGTGTTTTTGAAATGTTATTTACGCTAGAGATTGATCTTTCAAAAACACTTTAAACAAATATTGAAAGAACAAATTGAACTAAGAGAGGGCAAGGGAAATGGGAAATGGGCAGATGAAGAGATGATGCAAAAATGATTTGGTTTTCATCAAACTTGTTACCTCATCCAACAATCAAGGTTCAAAAAATAAAAATAAAAATAAAAACTTACAAGATCCTCTCAGCCAATTCATATATATATATATATCTAAGCTAGTGGAGTCTACATGTAGCCCAAGAGAAGAATTGAATTAATTTTTTAAAGGTATCCATTGGCATCGTTGAGCACATTGTTTCAAAAGTTAAGTTAAAATATTATGTGAAATTAGTTAATAATATTGAAATTACCTAACAAACTAATATAAACTATTATGACTAAAACAATATCATTAATGCATTAGATTTTCAAAAAGATCTCCATAGAAATAAAATCATCTATATTTCAAATATGTTGATCTAGGAAAATATTACACAATTGTTGCAACAAACTTTATAGAGATGTAGACTAGGAATTAGGAGTAAGAAGTACATATGTAGGAGCATGAACTAAAGATGGCTAATCTTCTAAATCAACAAACTGTTTTTCCTTTGCAATTCTATTTAAAGATGTTTAGAATCATAAATATTTCAATATATCTACAAAGAGAATAGAGGGTGAACTTTCAAAAAATCAATGTTCTTGACTCTTATTAATGCAACAAAGGTTAGACCTATGAATTCTTTTGATCCTATATTAATAGTGGTCTTATCCAGAGTCATTTCTTGAGATATATGGATAATCATGGCCCATGCTAATCACAATGATAACAGGTCTTCTTTTCGGGGTCCGACAAAATCCCCATCATACTATGAATTGTACCAAATGCACTATTCACCAATCCTACTTCTAGTGAAAGGTTAACTACGAGCGTTACCTATGCACCTTCACATATAAGTAAAGACTACTCAATATTATCTCTACCATCATTTGAGAGTTTGAATCCATGGGAACCTCTATTTATAATATACACAACAATGGGTCTCTACATTTTCTACAACATCTTCTTATTATATGCTTGCACTTTCTCCTTATCATAAAAATGTATTAAGTATTCAAACCTATCTAATCCATTGGAAATTGATGGAAGATTTATTTAAGCACCCAAGAATTGATAGTCTTCATCAAGGCATTTTCTCTCTTTGACATGCATTAATACTTCTTAAATCTCTATTGTTTATGACCATTTCTGAATTGATGATAAATTGAATTTAACACAATAAATGTATCAAAAAATTGTCAAACTCATATAATATCTAGATTCATGAATGCATAAGTCACAACATCAAGCATAGGAAGAAGTTGATCGAGGTCTCTTATGAGTATAACTGATTTTCCTACAAAAAAATTATTATAATGTTATGGAAATATTTATCTTAATCTTTTATTAGCTTTTAATATTTTCCTACAGGTGATGAGTTATTTGTTCAACTTTTACTAGAATTTTTAGCTATAAAAAAAACAACTTCTTTAAGAATCTAATGTTTAACTCATTGAGGAAGATTATAATTATGTTTTTGTTGTTCGAAAAAAAAACTACATAATGAATTTTCAAAATAGAATTAAGAACTAGTGGTCAAAGACATTTCTTATTAAAATACACCCTCTGAAGTCAAGATACAATCATTAGTTTTATAACTTAAAGCTTGATGAGTGGCGAGGTACCCCTACGCCCAACCATACGAATACAAGTGTTCACACACAATCCGATCAAACTCCAAGGATTAAGTGCTTATGTGCCTACGCAAAACAAGGATGAGTTGTGCAGCCGTTGTCTTCCCAAGCTTACTTATAAGGCACAATTGTATGGTTAAGTAAACTCGAGGTATATGATTTTTATGTTTTTTTTTATATATTTTCTATCTTAGTCTCCTAAGTGTGTGCAATGAAAAGATTTAATTAACTAATGGATTTTTATAACTTTAATGTGAATCAAATCCTAACACCAGCATCCGTTCCCACTTTCTAGACACATCCTGAACTAGTGAAACATTATTGGGATTACCAAACGCTATTCGTTATTGGGTTACCAAGTGTTCCACATATGCTTGAAGTGGTTGTGGTGAGTGTGCTAATTCATTGGTAATTGACAATTAATAATTCTATGAAATAACATTAAGTAACTATTGAAAGCATCAAATAACAATAAATAACATGAAATGCAATAATTAAGCTATTCTGAATGTTGCAAGGTTTATTACAAAGTTCGTCTTTATTTCCAGACACAAGGTATGCTCAGGTACACAATGCTCGAATAAAGATTCATTCACTTTATGACTCCTACTACGAGCACTCAGAAATAATTCTAACTCTGGAATAGAAAAACTGCAAGAATTTGGCTTAGGAACTGAAAAACTAACTCTCAAACCAAGCGCCCCTATCTCTTATTTATAGGCAACAAGACAGGTTCTGACATCGCATGTCCGATATCGCTTCAGCATCTCCGATATTGCGTATCCAATATCGAGGGTCCGATATTGTGGGTTCGATATCAGGACTCATCATACCCCCATGACTGAATGAAAACTCTTCCTCAAGTTCCTTACAAAATATTGGGAAGATATGGGATTATTGACTGAATGACGACTGACGGTGACATGGAATGACAAACTCAAAGTACCCGATGAATAGATTGACAAATGTATTATAGCATTGGTGTTCATAACTATTGTGGTGAACACTGTACATAGATGACATTCAGACCCTCATTAGACAGCTTGAAGAGAGAGAGAAAAGAAAATGAGGCGCATTGCTGCCAATGTTAAAAATGTGCACACTATTGTCCATCCATGGCCACATGACCAAGCTTGTTCCTTGCGTAAATGCTCTTGTTCCAGTCCTATCCTAGTTCATTGTTCATGTGATCGCCATTTGCACACACAACACAATCATGAATTAGTAAGGATAGATAAGATATAATGCAGTTGATACCTTGCCTCGATATGAAGCACATTGGCTAGGTTGTGGGTATGGTAGATACTGGGTTAGAGGTTTGTAAGTGATCACTACCCAAGGTGTAGGGGTGAGATAAGTAACAGAATGGAAAAATTTGCTATAGGCCCCCACAACTAAGAGCGAACCTTTGGTAGCAATAGGATGGAAAATGAAAAAAAAAGGAAGATAAGAGGAATAACAATGGTGAAGCCAATAAAAGAAAAACAAAAATGGATGTCATGGATGGGGTGGAATGAGAAATAGTTGATTGCAAGAAATGTTTAAGGGAAAAGAATTTAACAATCACACCAAAAAGG
This sequence comes from Gnetum montanum, assembly GCA_015680685.1. Classification (NCBI taxonomy): domain Eukaryota; kingdom Viridiplantae; phylum Streptophyta; class Gnetopsida; order Gnetales; family Gnetaceae; genus Gnetum; species Gnetum montanum. The sequence goes on from MNCI01015381.1 coordinate 331,670, forward strand.
AATACCAGTGGGTCCTTGCCAAAGCAGGCTCATGCCCGTTATGCCCTAACAAACCCACAAACCAAAGAGTCCATAGGCTCTAAGAATGACATATGGAGATAATAGTTAAGAATTTACTCACAAGAATTTACCAAAGAATAACAATGCATTGACCAAGATATAAACTAATCATAAAATCGGCAATGAGGTGGAATATGGAAAGCAATACGAAAAGAGAAGAGAGAATGGAATGAAATCCTAAAATTAAGGTTATGTAAAGTCCCTTGTGCAGTATGTGGTTAAGGTGACTTAATAAAATTCAGCCCAAATTTAGATTAAAACTAACCACATCCAATGACCTTGCATCAACACACTTGAACAACCCATCCTCCTGAAGCAACAAGAATGCTTTCATAGAGCAACCACCATTCCAAAAGGAGAAGAATAGAGAAGTAGAAAGTGAAAAAAGGCCTTAGTTAGAGGGAACCTTCAAGCATGGGTAACATGTCTTTCCACTACCATAACCAATGCTTGTAGCCCATGTTCCTTTATTGTGTCTAAGGGGTGTGCTTTGAATTTCCACCAGTTTTTTTTATGTGAGAACCACACCATGCAAAGACTTATTTGATTCATTCAACTTCCTGATATTAGTTGATAGCGGAATGGCTAAAGACCTATGAAGAAAAACATCCAAGTACCTAAGAGAATAGCTAGCACAAATGCGTTGAATCCCCTTGAGGTTACACCCTTTTCAATCCATTTGAATCTTTCCTTGGTTTGAAGAATGTCAAGCCACCAATTCATTAATAGGTTTGCTTAGAAAAAGGGATAGTACATTCCAAAACAAAGAGAGACCATAGAGTTGAATGGATGACGTGGGCTCATTACTTGTTTTATCAAAAGAAACCATATGTTAGCATCAACATTAAAAGTCAAAGGTAAAAACCAAACATTAGTAATCAACACAATTATAATACAATCCACCATCATGAGCACTTATTATGTGACGAGTGAGAATAAATCAAACAAAATGTAATAAAGAAAGAAATAGTAAAAATGTTAATGATGGTGTAAAAAAAAAAAGTAAATATGAAAAATGTATAAAACAAAAAGATAAAAGAAACTAAGGGCTTAGAATGACTAGCATTAGTGGCCATCTCCCCCATGACTTAGTTGGAAGGAGGAGATCCGAAATAATGAGTAGGGTTATTCATCAACAGAGGTAGTGCTAGTACTAGCCATTTTGGGTTCATGGAAAGGTTTGGTTTGCTGGATGTTGACCAATAATTTCTTATCCTGGCTTCCAGGTTTACAAATCATCATGGCCCCTGAATGAAAAGTTTCATGAATGATGTAAGGTCCTTCCCACAGTGTTTGAAATTTAGTTTGTTGTCACACATGTGTAGGATTCTAATAAAGAACCCTATCTCCTTGTTGGTATTTGACTTTTCTAATTTTCAGGCCATGACATTGTTTGGTGAAGGCCTTGTGCAGTTCGTTGGATGACAGGGTGGCTAATCAATTTTCATCTAGCAAGTTAAGATTCATTAATCATTTTTTTTGTTCTAGATTGAGGTCAAGGTTAAGGTCACATGTTGTAGATAGTGTACGAAGCTTAGCTTGGATAGGAAGTGTTGGAAGTTTATGGTACACTAACTCATAAGGAGAGTAGCCTATAGGGAGTTTCCATGTGGAGCAGTATGCCCAAAGAGCATAGTTTAGTTTGGTGCTCCAATCTCACCTATATTTTCTAATGGTTCATGTTAAGATTTTTGTGATTTCCCTATTGGTGACTTTGGCTTGACCATTCACTTGAGGATGATATGGCATGGTCAGTTTATGCTCAACTACTAAGCGTTGCATCAAATTTCAAAAAGTCACACCTGTAAAATGTGTACCATTATCAGAAATAAGTGCACAAGGCACACCAAACCTATTTACAATTTGTTGTTGAACAAATTGTGTAGCGGTAGATGATGTATAGTTAGTAACAATGGCTGCTTCTACCCACTTTGTAAAATAGTCAACAACAACAAAAATGTATGCTTTTTCATTATACATTGGTGCAATAAGCCCCATAAAATCAATACCCCATATGTCGAAGGGTTCTAAGGGTTGAATCCATTGTTGTGGACCCTCCATTCTAGTAGTCGTTTCTGCATCATGTTGGTAGTGCTCATAAGATTGAACAAAATGATGGGTGTCCCAAAATAATGTAGGCCAATAATATCCTGCAAGCAAGATTTTAATGGCTGTTCATCTCCTAGCGTAATGATCCCCACAAGGGCCCTCATGAGTGTCTTGGAGATCTCGTAATTGATCTACGTTGGGAACACACCATTGGACCAAGCCATCGAAACATACCTTATAAAGGTGTTCATTGATTTCCATGAAATGCTTGACTTGGTGTAGAAGCTATTGTTTTTTTCTAACATCTAGCACTTGTGGTGTTTCTTGCATGAGAAGATAAGTAAGAATGCTACTATATCAGTTTGTATATGTGGGTGATTGATTGTTTATTACACTTGCAAAGATGAGTTAATTAGGAATGCGATCAGAAATTGGGTATTCATCCTCTTTGTTGTTCCATTGTAATCGAGATGAATGATCAGCAACAATATTCTTGGTGCCTTTACGATCTATTATTGTGATATCGAACTCTTACAAGATCACAAGCCATCCTATGACACGAGGGCTTACTGTTGGTTTATTCATAAGGAACTAAGTCACACTATGATTTGTGTGTACAAACACCTTATAGCCTAATACATGGTACCTTAATTTCTCTAATGCAAACATAATAACCATTAACTCTTTTTTTGTCGTGGTATAGTTGAGTTGTGCACCAACAGTATTTCGACTTGCATAGTGAATGTAATAGGGATGCTTGTGATCATTTATTATGTAAGTACGGCTCCTAAAGAAAAATTGGATGCGTCAATCATTATATGAAACGGTTTGGACTAGTTAGGAGCTTGTAGAATAGGTGTTTCTACTAGCTTTTGATTCAAGGTTTGGAAAGCTAGCTCACATTCCTTGGTCCATTCAAAGGGTTGGTTTTGCAATCTTTGAAAAGTTCTTGATGAAGTGTCTATAATAGCCATATGTCCAAGGAATGATCAAATGTCTTTTATAGTTTCAGGTTGACGAGTGATTCCTTGGATAACTTTAATTTTTTCAAGATCTACTTCCATCCCTGTTTGTAATATTTTATGGCCTAATACAATGCCCTCTTAGACCAATAAATGGCTTTTCTGCCATTTGAGCCTTAGGTTGGTTTCAACACATCGTTTTAGTACTTGCCGTAATTTGTCCAATGCTTGTTCAAAGTTTTCTTTGTAGGTGGAGAAATTGTCCATAAAAACCTCCATACCATTCCTTATTTGCTGCTAAAATATACTGAGAACTAGACATTGAAACATTGATGGAGCATTGCACAAGCCAAACGACATCTGCCTATATGCAAATGTTCCCTAAGGACTCATGAATGTAGTCTTGGCTTGGTCTTCTGGTGCTATTTGAATTTGATTGAACCCACTGTAACCATCTAGAAAACTATAGTAGCAATGCCCTGCAATGGTATCTAAAACTTGGTTAACAAATGGCAATGGGAAATGGTATTTAAATGTTGCCATGTTTAATGGCCTAAAGTCTACAAACACCCTCCATTTACAACCTTTTTTGGGCACAATGACTAATGGACTAACCCATTCATTGTTAGTAATGGGGTAGATGAACCTAGCTTTCAAAAGTTGTTCAATTTCTTCTTTAACTACTTTCTTAAGCTTTGGGTTCAATCATCTTTGTGGTTGTCATCGAGGCTTCTTAGAGGGGTCAGTGTAGATTCTAGGTTGGCATATCTTAGGATCTATTTCGGTTAATTCGAGATAGGACCACACAAAGGATTTTAACCATTTGTTTACCATCTTTAGTAGTTTTTCTTTTTGTTGAGGAGTGAGCCTAGCATTAATGATTACCAATTTTTCATTCTTGAGAAATGCATACTCCATACCGGTGGGTAATGGTTTTAATTCGAGGGGCTCTTGCTAAAACTTGTCAGTGATTTCCAACTTCCCCTAGTTGATATTCTCGGTGTCAATACTTGCAAGTTGGTGATGGACTTGCTCTAATGCATCTATGCTATTGATATAGGCACAAGTCAAGCCCTTAGTTGGTTCCATGCATAAAGTTGAATTGCTCTCTTGGTCAGCTATCAACCATTGGATGCCTTCGTGTCTTGTGGCTATTGCATACAGGCATCTTTGTATATCAGTTACTTGTGCACACTGGTTGTATGCAGGCAATGTTAAGCATTGTACAAACTAGGACTTCTGCACGTGGTTGCACCCTGTGTCACTATATGCGATACATGGTACTTTCTTCTTCTCAGTCTTCCCAAATGCATTTTCTTTTGATATCTCTATGAAAAGATCACGTATTCCTAGGCATGCATCAATTGTACTTAGCCATGCTCTTCCCATTATGATTGGGAAGTACCCCTTATAATTGTTGACTTGGATCACTAGGAAATCAGCTGGATACAACCACCCATAAATAGTGGTCACAATGTTGTCCACTAGTCCCAATGGAACAGTGATGGATTGGTCAGCCAACTCTAAACAAATGTTACTTTTCTTTAACGAAGGTAGGTTCTAGGCTTTATACATTTCCTAGGAGATTAAATTAATACTAGAACCTGAATCCAAAAGAGCTTTGCAAGGCTCATTTCCAGTGATTTGCAAATAAATAAAAGGACTTCTAGGATCATAGAATTTCCTAGGTAGATGGCTAGCTTTAATCTAATCAGTGATGGTGTGGGTTAACATGACAGTATGCATTGGGTGAGATTTTTTGTTTGAAGAAAGCTCCAAAGATTTAAATGATAATGAGGTGTTTAGATAATTAACTGCTTGTGATTGTAAGGACTTGGTTGGACTATTGGTTCTAAAGAAAGGTCTCTTCTTTGATTGGTTATCCAAACCAATAGTAGGTTGAGGATTGACAACCCTTGTAGCGTTACATTGCTATGGCTAGGCAGGAAGTAGGTGGTAATAGAGCTAAGGGTGGAAGAGATGTAGACAGATGAGAGGGATAGTATGTATGTGGAACATCACCTCAAGGAGAAGAAGTTATATAGTACTCGAGTGCTTGGTAGTGAGGTTGAAGAGCAACGTGACTAGTAGAGTCACATGGAGAGATCGGCTGTTGAACGTAATACCCGTATGGGTCAGGTTGATGGTAAGGGTACTGTTGACATGGTGGTGGCATTCCGCATGATTGTGGGTGTTGCCACTGTTGATACTGTTCATTCAGTTGTGGTGAAGCTCCACTCAGATAATATGTTAAGGGTTGGTGGAAATGTTTTGGGTTACCTTAAGGATAAGGTATCCTTCTGGGTGTTTACCATCTATTTAATCGTGGGTTTAGTGCATACACCCCAGACTCTTGTAGATGTGAGATCATTGGGCAACATCCCTTAGGGTGGTCATTTTGGAAAATCTCACATCTATCATCATTGTTTATGTCTGAATCCATAACCTCTTCAATGATAGCAACCTTGCCCTTACCTTTGTTATGTGTATACTTAGCTTTTTTTTTCCTCCTCTCTCGGTCACTACTTGGTTCTCTAGACTCCTTTACTATTTTTAGGACAGTTTGAAATTTGTTGTCTAGGGAGTTCCACATTTGATCTATCTTTCCTGATACTTCTGATGCAAAATTTTGAATGGGCAAAGTCTTTCTATTCACCATCTCTTCAAGTGGTGACTCTTCTTCATCTTGGCAAAATCTAATTTCCTTTTTTCAGAGGGAAGGATCTTTGTTGTACTCTTCCACACTTTCTCTTTTCCTCAACTCACCTTCCTCCTTGGTAACTTGCTCTAACAATCTTTGTATTTGATGGGCTTTGAGCTTGAATAGCCATCCTTGGGTGTAAGTCCCAAGGGTTCTTTTCGTTTCGTACCTAAGCCCATCGACGAGATGGCGTAGTTATTCCTTTTGTGAGTAACCATGGCCACGGCAATGATGTAACAATGAATAATATCGGCTCATGGTAGCATCCAAGGGTTCGTGTCCTCCTTATTTCCATCCTTGGATTTGCTTATGTAGGTTGGAGACTCAGGAGTACATCTGATACTTATCATTGAATAGCTCTAACATGGTACTTCATCGATGAATGGATTCTAGTTCTAAGGACCGGTACAAGCTTTTCGCTTTCTTGATTAGTGTTCGTGGAAACAACTTTAGCTTTTGCGACTTGTTTTCTATATTTTGCAAGGCACATGCATCATGGAATGCTTGTAGATGGTTTTGAGAATTAGCATTGTATCCCCCTTCAAATCGTGGGATGTTATTCATGTCTAATTTTTTGATTCTACTATCTTTCTAGTGCCATGTTGGGATCTTAACAGCCTCTGTTATATCTAACATACTTCGGGTGGTGAGTAGGGGTTCATCGTCATCATCCTGTCTATGGTGTCTATGATGCCTATGCTGTTTCCTACTCTCCCTTCTTTCATGATGTGTTTCTGTAGAATGCCCTTGTTCCCTTTCTTGACTATTTTGTCTATGATTTCTATTTTGCTTACCCTTGTCCTCATGATCTTGCCCTTTACAACTACGTTCAGATCCCAAAGGAGAGGGAGAAGAAGATGATGGAGGTAAAGAGGAAGGAGGATTGGCACCATGGCAACACCTGTCACCTTCTTTTTGGTGGTCACGACCTCGATCATGGTTATGATCGAAATGTCTATCATTGTTATGTGTTTGTGTTCCTTTCTCAGACCCTTTGTGTTGGTTGGTACCAGAACCTAGGTTATGAATAGTTGAGTGAAGATTTTGATACACAACTCCTCGACTGAAGTCAATGAGAGGAACATTATTTTGTGGAAAACCTCCTGAGACAGGTTTACCACCCTTGTTTTTACTTAGGACATATGGAACATCTTGAGAGCACTTTCCCTTCATGGATTTGTAATGTCTTTCCTATTGCAAATCCCTCTAGCGTTGTGCCTCTGTGGGTCGATAATTTCTTGAATCTTGCTCATGCACAACGTAATCTAATTATAAGTGTTGCATACTGATTCGTGTGAGAGCACGAAGAAACATGCTTGGGATTAAGCGATTAGGAGGTAACACTATGTTAGCTTCTAAATCATGCCATCGCAGTTGTTCATCCTAGTGGAGGATAAAGGTAAAGTCTGGTATATACTCATTAGGATGAGTGTATACCATGCAAAATAGTTAGGGCACTAGCGAATCATCATGTGCACCTTGCCTTCGATTGTTCATGGTGTTGGACCTAGTTGGTGAAGCACTCTCATAAGAAGAAAGAGATATGATTGATTATTCAGTGTGTGATACCCTTTTCTAGTGATTGTAGGATAGTTACTCTAAGGGTTTGTTCCAATGATGGAAAGATTTCCTAAGTTCTAATCANTAAGGCACAATTATATGTTTAAGTAAACTTGAGGTATATGATTTTTATGTTTTTTTATATTTTCTATCTTAGTCTCCTAAGTGTGTGCAATGAAAAGATTTAATTAACTAATGGATTTTTATAACTTTAATGTGAATCAAATCCTAACACCAGCATCTATTCCCACTTTTCGAACATATCCTGAACCAGTGTAACACTACTTGGATTACCAAATGGTTGTTGTAACTGGGATTACCAAGTGTTACTAGTCAAAGAAACAAGATGATGATGATTTGTAAGACCATAAGCAAAGAAAGCTCCAAAATATAAGTATGAAGAGGAGTACAAAATGGAAGAAGCTCCTAGCTTTACCAAATAATAGCTGAAGATAAACATGAAGTAAAGAGAAGTTGAAGTCTTGGATATGCCTAGTATATAAAAAAAGGACTAACATATCAAGGACAAGTTGAAGAAAATAAGCACAGTAAACCTAATTAAAGAATTTACAAAAGGAGTAGCTACGAAGGCTACAAAGGAGAGAAGGACAAATTACAATTGAGGTAGTGGTTTATCAACTATTGATAACAACTAAACCAACTTAGCAGTGGATTATTAAAATAGTCTAGAGTGGCCAAGTCCACGTATGACTAAGGATAATAACTTTTCACAAGCATCATAAGTGTGTCATAGGTCCATGATGCAAGAAGGCATTGTAACAATATAAAAGTTATAGCATTGCGAGAGCTACATCACTGAAATGAAAGAAGTACTTATAAACTTAGTATAGCCTAACTTGATAATGAGCATTAAAGTGTTGCATTGACGAGCCCCCATTGATGTGGCCTTATCAATGGGGCCTCATTTATGTGGTGTTGTCTCGTTGATGAAGCTGCGTTGATGTAGCATTTGCTACGTCTATGGGGCCCCCTTCGATGTTTATGGATGATAAGAAGTCATAACAGTAGCAAATGCTCATATTTATAACAAAAACTATAAATATGAGCTCCTAGCCATGTTTATGGATGATAAGAAGTCATAATAGTAGCAAAGCTCTTACAAGTTTATCTATTTGAAAGTTAGAATATTTCTCTGAGTGCCCGCAGCAGGAGTCAGAAAGTGTATGGATCTTTATTCGAGCATTGTTGTAACTAAACCACACTAGTGTGTACAACAATAAAGATGAGCCTTTTGATCAAACCTTATAGCACCTGGAATAGATTAATGATTTATTTATGCATTTATTGTATCCATGAAATACACAATTAGTTAAGATAAATTATACTTTAAGCGACTAGTTAATTAATTAAGCTAAATAGATTAAGTACATAAGTATGATTTCTTTGAGCATAAACAAGTATTCACTTGGTAATCCTACCAACATTATTACTTGGTGCACCTAGTAGCATAGCGCTTGGTAACCTAGCAGCGGATGCGTGGGTTCAAGACATGTATAGAAAGTGGGATCAAATGCTTATGTTAAGATTACTTAGAGGCTAGTTAAGTGATTAAATTAGATTAGTTGTTAAATTATTCCATCTCTCTACTCTAAGCACCAAAGAACATAAAACATAAAATAATAAAAATCATATGCCTTGATTACACTTAACCATACCTTTGTACATCACAAGTGTAATTGCAAAGATAATGAACAACCTTAGGGCAAGGTTGACTTCCTAGGAGACTAGTGTATTAGAAACTATAGAGTTCGTGGAATTTGATCGGATCATGCGTGACTACTTAGTGATTCATATGGTTGGGTGTAGGGGTACATCGATTACTCATTATTAGCACCATTGTTGGGGTCTTCTATTTATTGAAATGTGTGCTATTTAGGATTAGTGAACATTATTAATATTGTTGGACAAATCCAAGGTCAACATCACTCTCACACTACATATAATTACAAAAGCACATTGATATCTGATTTATTTGTAAAATATCTTCTTCTTCTCGCATGCATGAAGATGTCAAACTGCTAGTCCCACAATAGTGCAAGGTGGTATATACTCATCCAAATGAGTATATGCCTAATTTCACCTTCATCCTACACCAGGATGAGCAATTACAATGGCATGATATGGAGGGTAACATCGTAATGCCCCTAGATCAATCTGTGCCCGTGATGCTACTTCAAACTCTTACAAAGTTAGGCATCTATGATATTCAAGAGGAATACATTTTAAATGGTTATGAAACCAGGGAAAGTTATGCCATTAACACACAACACAAGAGAGATTGATACCAGAAGAAGCATCATGAGGCTATGAAGGGAAAATGGTTTAGCAATCCCTTGTTCCTGTTGAACCAAGATGATAATGAGGGCCCTTTCTCTAAAGGATTTCAACATGAAAATTATCCACCCTTGGTTACTAATGATGGGGGTGTGAACCTAAATCTACATTCTACTATCAACATGTTGGGTTTAGGAAAAGATGATAGTTAAGGGAGGAGCTCAAGTTAACATCAAGATAATAAGAAATCTGATGAATGTGGCCACCACAACCAAAGGGAAGTTAGTAGACACCATGATGGTGGTAGTCCTCCTCTATCTTCATCCTCTTCATCTGCATCCTCTTCTTCTAGTTCTGAAATACACCGCACAAAGAATAACCATGATGAAGGTGCTCAACGGGACAATAATACTAATAACCAAGCTCGTAATGAATGAAGGAGTAATAGAGGACATCATCAGCAACAATGAAATAATGATGATGATGAACCTTTTTTGGTAACTCAAAGCATGCTTAACATTGTAGAGGCAGTTAAGATTCTAATTAGGCATGTGAAAGATAGTTGGATCAAGTGCTTAGACATGAACAATATTTCAAGATTTGAGGGGGGGATATAACTTTAATCCATAGACACAACTAAAAGCTTTTCATGATGTTTGTGCCTTGCAAAACATTGAAAATGATTGGTAGAAACTCAAACTCTTCCCTTAGATACTCATCAAAGAGGCTCAAAGTTGGTACTAGTCCTTAGAGCTGAAATCCATTTGCAGATGAAGTACCATGTTGGAACTATTTAATGACAAATACTAGATGTGCTCTAAAGTGTCTAATCTGAGAAGGAAAATCCAAGTCTAGAAATAAGGAACACATGAACCCTTAGATGTCACCATGGATAGATATTATTTTCTCTTACATTGATGCCCTAGCCATGGTTATTCTCAGAGGGAACAACTCCACCACATCGTAGATGGGCTTAGAGTAGAAACCAAAAGAACTCTTAGGGTTTATGCCCAAGGAAGACTATTTGAACTGTGAGCTCATTAGATACAAAGGTTGATAGAGTAGGTAGTAAAAGAAGAAGGTGAGTTGCAAAAAAGGGAAAGTGTAGAAGAATATAATAGGGATCCTTCCATTAGGAAAAGGGAGGTCCAATTTTGTGATGAGGAGGAGTCACCACTTGACGAAGTGGTGAATAGGAAAACCTTGCTTATTCAAAAATCTATTTCCAATATTTTGGCAAAGGTTGATAAATTATGAAACTCTTTGGATGAAAAATTTCAAACTGCTATGAAGATTACTGAAGTATACAAAGAGTAGAATAGTGATCATGACTGCAGGAGGCAAAAAGAAGCTGAATGTGCCTAGCAAAGAGGTAAGGACAAAGTTACTACAGTAGAAGAAGTTGTGGAGATAGACTTTGATGATGATGTTGGATGTGACATCTATTAATATGAACATCTAAAGGGATGTTATCCTATGGTGTCACACTTACAAGAGTCTAGGGTATACGTGTTGAATCCTTAACTAGCATGTAGGTAAGCACCTAGACGATTACCTTATCGTCAAGGTAATCCAAGGTAGTTCTACAAGCAACAACAAGCTTATTATCCAAGTGGAGCTCCATCACAACCATATGAGAAATATCAGTAGTGGCACCAACCATAATAATGGGAAATGCCACCACTAAGACAACAGTACCCCTATAGACAATCATATTCATACAAGTACTATGTTCAGCAACCTGTTTCTCCATGAAGCTCTACAAGTCACACATCATTTTAGCATCACTGTTACCCTCCAGAGTCTCATCGAACTCATTCACCATATACTAAAGAAAAGAATCCATATCCTTACCATCCTCTGCATTCATTTGCATACATCCCTCCACTCACAACCCAGTTACCTTCTACTCTGTCCATACATGGTGAAATTCCCCCATAGTTATAGCAACAAAATGCTATGATGGCTATAAATTTACAACCAGCCTTCTAGTTGAATGGTTTAGATAATCGATCCAGGAAATGACCTTTTTTTTGACCTAATAGTCCTTCAAAACTATCATAACCTAATGCGACTAGTCACCTTATATCTCCAACACCCTCATCCTCTGCATCAAACACATTTGAGCACTCTTCAAACCAAACATTGCCTTAGATCTACACCATGATGTTAACTCATGCTATTTCCAATTGGATCAAGGTTGAAAACCTTCCCATGAAAAGATCTAACCCAAGAAGTCCTCTTATTTACTTGCAGATCATTGAACATGAGCCAACATGGCTCTTCTTAATTCTGGCTTTGGTGTCAATGTCATATTCCATGACATGCACAAGGCCTGAAACCTATCATCTCTTAAGAAGAGAAATATCCATTTGGAATTGGCAAACCAATCAATCACGGTCCCTTTGGGATTAGTTGAGAAAATTGTAACCATAGTTTGTGGGTGGTCCTATCCTGCCAATTTTTTGGTGATCAAGGTTGAAAATTGCAAAGGAGGCTTTCCTATCATTATGGGATGTGCATGGTTAAGCACTGTTGATGCATGAATGGACATCAAGGACCTCTCCTTAGAAATATTCAAGGAAAATGAATTTGGATGACTAGAGAAGAAGCATGTTCCATGCATTGCATATAGTAATCATGGGTGCAATTGCATGCAGAAAATTTGGTCCATTAAAACTACATTCTTCAAAGCATGTAATCAGTGTGCACATGAAACTCATATCTAAAGGTTCATGTATGTAGTAGCCACAAAATAAGAGGGCATCTAGTGGCTGGTAGCTAACTTGGATAGCAGCACACTATGCATGGAACCCTCTAAGAGCATGACATGTGCTTATATCGAAGGCATGGATGAACTTGAGCAAGTTCACCACCAACTCTCTAATGATGAAGATGATGATACTTGTTGGGGAGAGTTGGAAATCCCTAATAATTTTAAGCAAGAGCCCCTAGAGTTAAAAACTCTACTAGCTGGCATGAAGTATGCATTTTTAAAGAATGGCAAGTTGATTAAAATCAATGCAAATCTTACTTCCAAACAAAAAGAAAAGTTGTTGTAGGTGGTCAAAAAATGGTCAATAGCCTTTGCTTGGTCATATCCTAAGTTGACTGGAATCAATCCAAGGATATGCTAGACTCACATTTACATTGACCTGACCATGAAAACAAAAAGGTAGCCACAAAGGTAGCTAAACCCCAAGTTAAAGTAGATTGTCAAAGAGGAAATAGAATAACTCCTTAAGGCAGGTTCATCTACTCCATTATAAATAGTGAGTGGGTTAGGCCACTCATAACTATGACAAAGTAAGGTGGCAAGTGGTAGGTCTACATCAACTTTAGGTTGTTGAATATGAAAAAATTTAAAGATCATTTTCCATTGCCATTTGTGGATCAAGTATTGGACACTATCTTTGGGCATTGTTATTATAGCTTCTTGGATAGTTGTAGTGGCTATAACCAAATTCAAATTATGCTAGATGATCAGGCCAAGACAACATTCATAAGTCCTTGGGAGACTTTTGTATATTGTAATATGTCGTTTGGTTTGTGCGATGCCCTTACAACATTCCAACGCTTGGTCCTTAGTATTTTTCAATAGTATATTAGTAGTGGAGTAGAGGTCTTTATGGATGACTTCTCTACCTATGGGGCTACATTTATGCAAGCCCTGAACCACCTTGAGCAAGTACTAAAAAGATGTGTTAAAACAAACCTTAGGCTCAATTGGCAGAAAAGCCATTTAGTGGTATAAGAAGGCATAGTACTAGGGCATAGAATTACTTAGGCTAGGATTGAGGTAGACCCAAAAAAGATAAGTGTCATTCAAGGAATCACACACCAACTAGAGATAGTTAAAGACATATGATTATTCCTTGGACACACTAGCTACTATTAATGATTTATAAAGAATTTCTCTAAGATTGCAAAGTCATTGGTCAAGCTTACAAAGAAAGATGCTTCGTTCATCTGGACCAAGGAGTGTGAACATGCATTCCAACAACTAAAAGACAAACTCATGGAAACTCCAATTCTATGGGCACTAGACTAGTCCAAACCATTTCATATAATGATAGATGCATCCAATTATGCCTTGGGAGTTGTGCTTACATAGTTAGATGATAAGAAATGTCCATATTACATCCACTATGCGAACTGAAGCATTGTGGATGCATAGTTGAATTACACCAAAACTGAGAAAGAACTAATGGTAATGGTGTATGCTCTTAAAACGTTCAAGCATTATGTGCTTGGCTATAAGGTGTTTGTACATATACATCATAGTGTCATTTGATTCCTAATGAACAAGTTAACGGTGAGCCCTTGTATCATACAATGGCTTGTGATTTTGTAGAAATTTGATCTCACAATGGTAGATCAGAAAGGGATTGAGAATGTGGTCACTGGCCATCTCTCTTAGTTAGAATGGGATAACAAAGAGGAGGAGAGCCTACTCTTTGATCAATTTCTAGATGAACTCCTCTTTATAGGAGTAATATATGACCAAGTGCTTGTAGAAACAGAATGGTACGATAACATCCTCACTTACCTTCTCACTAAAGAGATGCCATAAGGTCTAGACTTTAGGAAGAAATAACAGTTTCTTCATCGAAATTGATGAAGTGGTTTCTCTAATTATTAGAGCAGTTATTATTGGAGTGGTTACTCTAATAAGTAGAGTGGTTATTATTGGAGTCATTACTCTAATTATTAGAGCAGTTATTATTGGAGCGGTTACTCTAATAATTAGAGTGGTTATTATTGGAGTGGTTACTTTAATTATTAGAGTAGTTATTATTAGAGTGGTTACTTTAATAATTAGAGTGGTTATTACTGGAGTAGTTATTCTAATTATTAGAGCAATTACTCTAATTATTAGAATAGTTTCTCCCAAGTCTATAAATACAATGCCTAGACACAATTGGAGAAAAGTCTTTTAGCAGTCAAGTAAAGAAACTCTTGTAGCCTGTTTGAAAGTTAGAGTATTTTCCAAGTGTTCGAGCATTGTGTACCTAAGCACACCTTGTATATGGCAATAAAGACAAGCTCTTTGATTCATCCTTGCAGCACTTGAGGTTTGTTTTCTTACGAATTTCTTTTATTTTATTTTCTTATGCATTTATTTTATTTTATGCACTTTACATTTCTGTTATTAGCACAACAATTCATTTTGATCAATTAAGAAAATTGTTAAAACACACAAGCACAACCACTTTGAGGATGGGTGTAATGCTTAGTAACCTAGTAACAATTAGTGTTTGGTAATCCCAGCAGTGTTGCACTGGTTCAGGATGTGTACGACAAGTGGGAATGGATGCTGGTGTTAGGATTAGTTAGAACTTAGTTAATGAGTAGTTAGGTTAAATTAGTCACTTAGTTACCTCTCTCCTTCCCTACTAGCGTAGGACATAAAAACATAAAAGCTATAAAAATCATATGCCTTAAGCTTACTTAACCGTACAATCGTGACATATAAGTAAGCTTGGGAAGACAATGAT
The DNA here is from genome assembly GCA_015680685.1 of Gnetum montanum. Lineage (NCBI taxonomy): Eukaryota > Viridiplantae > Streptophyta > Gnetopsida > Gnetales > Gnetaceae > Gnetum > Gnetum montanum. The sequence goes on from MNCI01015381.1 coordinate 346,795, forward strand.
CAACCAACCTGTCCTTGTTTCACAAAGGCACATAGGCACTTAGTCCTTGGAATTCGACTAGATCATGAGTGAAACACTTGTATTTGTATGGTTGAGCGTAGGGGTACCTCGCTGCTCATCATTGGCGCCGTTGTCAGGGACTTAGTTTGTGCGCTAATTAGAACTTAGGAAATCATTCACATCGTTGGAACGAACCCTTAGGGTTGGTTGAGAAAATAATAAGCAAGAATACATTGCACAATGAATTGACAAGTATGTCTCCTTCTTCGTATGAAAGTGCCTCACCGCCTAGGTCTAAAACAAGAAACAATCGGCAGCGTAATACACATGACGTTGATCCACCAGTCCCTCAACAAGTTCGAGTGGTATATATTAATCCCAATGAGTATATACTAGAATTGACCTTTATCCTCCATCAAGATGAACAAATGTGTTCACAAGACTTAGAAGGTAACATAGTGTTACCTCCTGATCATTCAGTCCCAAGCATGCTTCTTCATGCTCTCACACAAATTGGCATGCCGCACTTACACGAAGAATATGTTATGCAAGACCATGAATCGAGAGAATACCATCCCACAGAGGCACAACATCAAAGGGACTTGCAATAGGAAAGACATCATAAGTCTTTGAAGGGTAAGTGGTCCTAGGATGTCCCACATGTCTTAAGTGAAAATAAAGGTGGTGAACCTACCGCAGGCAGTCGGCCACACAATGATGTTCCTCCCCTTGACTTTGGCCAAGCTGTTGTGTATTAGGACCTTCATTCCACTATTCATAACCCAGGTTTTGATACCCATGGGCACAAAGGGTCCAAAAAAGGGACACAAACTTATGATAAAAGTGGACATTCTGATCGCAATTGTAATCAAGGCTGAGATTACAGAAGAGAAGGTAGCAGAAACCATCATGGTGAAGGTTCTCCTTCTTCTTCACCTTCATCATCTCCTTCACCCTCTCCTTCAATAATCAAACGTGGTCATAAAGAAGAAGACCATGGGGATAAAGGTAGGCAAAGTAGAAGTCATAGACGAAATAGCCAGAAAAGGGGACGAGGGCACTCTAGCGGGTCATGACATAGAAGAAGGGAGAGTAGGGAACAACGTAGGCATCATAGATGCCATGGACGAGATGATCATGATGAACCCCTACTCCCTACTCGAAGTATGTTAGACATAACTAAGGCTATTAAAATTCCAACAAGGCATAAAAAAGATAGTAGGATCAAGAGATTAGATATGAACAATATCCCATGATTTGAAGGGGGATACAATGCTAATCCTCAGAATCATTTACAAGCATTCCATGACATGTGTGCCTTACAAAAGATAGAGAATGAATGGCAAGAACTTAAGTTATTTCCACAAACATTAGTTAAAGAAGTGGAAAGCTGGTACTGGTCTTTAGAACTGGAATCCATTCATAGGTGGAGTACTATGTTAGAACTATTTAATGACAAGTACCAAACGTACTCCCGAGTGTCTAACTTGCAAAAGCAAATCCAAGGCTAGAAACAAGGAGGACATGAACCCTTAGATGCTACGATGGACTGATAATATGTACTATTACATCGTTGTCCTGGCCATGGTTATTTGCAAAGGGATCAATTGCACCATCTCATGGATGGGCTTAGGCATGAAATGAGAAGAACCCTTGGGACTTATGCCCAAGGGAACTATCCAAGCTTAGGTCCCATTAAATTCAAAGACTATTGGAGCAAGTTGCTAAGGAAGAAGGTGAGCTATGGAAGGGAAAAAGTGTGGAAGAGTATAACTGAGATCCTTCCCTTTGGAAGAGGGAAGTAATATTTTGTGAGGATGATGAAGAGTCATCACTTGAAGAGATGGTTGTACCGCCTGAAATCGTCGGTCTCCGGCTGGAAGGAAAACAGAGGCCGTAAGATCGCAGGACGCGTACAGAAGACCCTGCCTTCGCCTGAGGGCAAGCTGGAATGTAGCAAAGGCAGAGTACCTTGGGTGGTCCACACGCGGATCAGACAAGGATTTCCCTGCGTGTACGCAAAATGCTATACGCTAGGTTATGTGTAAACGGCATGTAGGCGTAAACAACAAAAACAGCGTGAAACGTAAACGGACGCAAACGAAGCGCGGGCGCAAACAAACGTAAACGAGGCATGGGCCAAATTGACGTAAAACTGTAAAAGAACTTGTAGCAAATGAAATGATGGAATTACAGAGTCAGAGTACAGTGCATCGGTCTAACGTAGTTGTGGGAACACAAGGCGGACAAAAAGCCCCGGCGTACACAGAGGTGACTTGGACGGTTTGCAGGGCGAGTGGAGCGTAAGAGACTAGATCCGCGATGTGCAGGGCTTCCCAGCATAAGAAGGTTTTCTGCTCTTTTGCGCAGCGTAAATGTTCTCTGGTGTGCTCCGGGATTTTGCAAAAATGTCACGACGAAGTGGGAAAATGGGGGTTTTATACAGGTTGTTACGCTAGACTCAGGATGGGAGACACGTGGCGCGTTGACTGAGTGCATACACTTTACAAATATACAAAATGTTACAACTGCTGGGCGTATACGCTGGGCGTGTACGTCGCATCAGGTCAGCGTATATGCTGAAAATGTTGGGCGTGAACTGGGTGGAGATGCTGAGCGCTGGGTGTGTACGCTAGTGAATGTTGGGCGTACACGCCGGGCGTATACGCTGAAGGATGTCCACTTGCTTCAATCCTTGCTCTTCGGTGTTATCTTCATGCTGTCATTGGAGATCCTATCGTCGAGCGTGTACATCTGCAGTACCTGGGCATGTACGTCGGAGAGCCGGGCGTATACACTGGAGTGCCGGGCGTATACGCTGGACGTATACGCTGGAGTGCCGGGCGTATACGCTGGAATGCTGGGCGTATACGTTGGGCGTATGCGCTGTATATGTGATCTTGGCGTATACGCTGGAGTGTATACGCTGGCACCATGTACTTAGCAAAAACTAAGTGTCGCGATCATGCAGCCGGCGTTGTTCGTGAGTTTCAGGGTCCTGTTTGGTGTCGGACAAGTACTAAACTCCGAATTTTGTGGTGTTTCAATGGTGAATAGGAAAACTTTGCCTATCTAAAAGATGACACCAAAAGTTTTGGCAAAGGTAGACCAATGTGGGATTTCCTAGACAATAGATTTTAAACTTTTCTTAAAATAGTAGAGGAGTTTAGAGAGCAAGGTAGTGAGAAAAGAAAAAAAGAAAGAGGCTGAACATGCATGTAGCAAGGGTAAGGGAAAAGTTGCCATCATTAAAGAGGTTGTGGATTCGGAAATAGATAATGATAGTGAATGTGAGATATGTCAATATGACCATCTTAAGGGATGTTGCCCTATAATCTCACATCTGCAGGAGTCTAGGGTGTATGCACTCAACCCATGATTAAACAAAAGGTAAACACCCCAAAGGTTACCTTATCCTTAAGGTAAGCCAAGGCAGTTCCACCAACCCTTAACATATTATCCCAGCGGAACTCCACCACAATTGATTAAGAAATATTAACAATGGTAGCATCCACAATCATGGGGAATGCCACCACCAAGGCAACAATATCCTTACCAGTAAGCTGACTTGTATGGATATCACGTGCAACAACCACTCTCCCCACGTGACTCTATTGGTCATGTCACTCCTCAACCTCAGTACCAAGCCTATGAGTATTATGGGGCTCCCTCTTCTAGAGGTGATATTCCACAAGCATATCATCCTTCTCATCCTCTTGCATCTTTTCCACCAATAGCTCCACTACCACCTACTCCCGTGATGCAAGGTGAAATCCCTACCCAGCCGCAGCAACGTAACTCCATGAAGGTTGTTAACTCTCAACCTACTATTGGTTCCAACAACGACATGAAAAAAATATCTTTCTTTAGAATCAATAGTCCAACAGAGCCCTTGCAATCACAAGTGGCTGATTCCTTAGATGCCTCAGTATCAATCAAAACTTCGGAGCCATGTTCAACTCAATTGCTGCACTCAATGCATACGATCATGCTAACACATGTCATCATTGATTGGATCAAAGATGGCCACCTTCCCAGAAAATGCTCTAATCCTGGGAGTCCTTTGATATACTTACAAATTGCTGGAAATGAGCCATGCAAGGCTCTTTTGGATTCAAGTTCTAGTGTCAACTTGATTTCTCAAGAAATGTATAAGGCCTGGAACTTGCCTCCAGTGAAAAAGAGCAACATCTGTTTAGAGTTGGCTGACTAGTCCATCGCTGTCCCATTGGGACTGGTGGAAGACATTGTTACCATTATTTGTGGGTGGAAGACATTGTTACCATTGATACCATACGATGGCTTGTAATCTTACAAGGGTTCGATTTAATGATGATCAATTGCAAGGGCACCGAGAATGTAGTTGCTGATCATTTATCTCAGTTGCGATGGGACAACAAAGAGGATGAGTATCCAATTTCTGATGATTTCCTTGATGAATTCCTCTTTGCTGGTTTAGTGAATAATTAATCACCCATGGAGACAAATTGGTACAGTAGCATTCTTACCTAACTCCTCACCCAACAAATACCACAAGAGTTAAACGTTAAGAAGAAATAACAGTGAGCCAAGTACTATCATTCCACATCATGACTGACACGTCCAACTATGCTTTAGGAGTTGTACTTACATAACATACAGACCAAAAGCGTCGTTATTACATCCATTGTACAAGTAGAAGTATCACTTGTGCACAACTTAACTACACTACCATAGAGAAAGAATTAATGGCTGTAGTGTTTGGACTAAAAAAGTTTAGATACTATGTATTGGGATATAAAGTATATATACATACAGATCATAGTGTAATATGATTCCTCATGAATAAGCCAATGGTAAGCCCTCGTATCATACAATAACTTGTAATCTTACAAGAGTTCAATTTAATGATGATTGATCGCAAGGGCACCGAGAATGTAGTTGCTGATCATTTATCTCGATTGCGATGGGACAACAAAGAGGATGAGTATCCAATGTATGATCATTTCCCTGATGAATTCCTCTTTGCTAGTGTAGTGAATAATCAATCACCCATAGGGAGCAAACTAGTACAGTAGCATTCTTACCTATCTCCTCATCCAAGAAACACCACAAGAGTTAAACCTTAAGAAGAAACAACAGTTTCTTCACTAAGCCAATTACTTTATGGAGATCAATGGGAAACTTTACAAAGTGTGTCTCGATGGCTTGGTTTGATGGTGTGTTCCCGATATAGATCAATTGTGAGTTCTCCAAGACACTCATGAGGGTCATTGTGGGGGTCATTACACTAGGAGACGAATAGTAATTAAGATCCTGCTTGTAGGATATTATTGGCCTACATTATTTTGAGACATCCATTATTTCGTCCAATCTTGTGAGCGTTGTCAACATGATGAGGGAATGACTACTAGAATGGAGGGTCCGCAATAATGGATTCAATCAAAACCCTTTGACATTTGGGGAATTGATTTTATGGGGCCAATTACACCAATGTTTAATGGAAAAGCTTATATTATTGTTGTTGTTGATTACCTAACAAAATGGGCAGAAGCAGCTGTTGTTAAGGATTGTACATTATCTCTAGCTACACAATTTGTTCAACAAAAAATCATAAACAGGTTTGGTGTGCCACATGTACTTATTTTAGACAATGGTACACACTTCATAGGTGTAACTTTTCAGAAATTAATACAACACTTAGTTGTTGAACACAAATTGGCAACACCATACCACCCCCAAGTAAATGGTTAATCCGAAGTCACCAACAAGGAGATTACGAAAATATTGACAAAAACTATTAGCAAGTTTGGGCGAGATTGGAGTAGTAAATTAAATGATGCTCTTTGGGCATACGGCTCCACATGGAAACTCCCTATAGGCTACTCTCCCTATGAGTTAGTGTACAGTAAATTACCAATGCTTCCCATTCAAACTGAGCTCCGTACACTATCCATGGCATGTGACCTCAACCTTGACCTTGACCTAGCATAGAAACAATGGTTAGTAACCCTTAATTTGCTAAATGAAAATCGACTAGCTACCCTATCATCTAACGAATTGCATAAGGCATTCAATAAGCAACGTCATGACCTAAGGATTAAGAAAGTTAAATATTAACCGAGAGATAAGGTACTTTATTGAAATCCCACATGTTCCACAACGTACTAAATTTCAAACATTGTGGGAAGGACCTTATATTATTTATGCAACTTTTCCTTTAGGGGCAATGACAATATACAAACCTAAGAGCCCAGATAAGAAATGTTGGTCAACGTGCAACAAACCAAACCTTTTGATGAGCTTAGGACAACCAGTACACATGCTACCTCTCTTAGTAGACAGCCTTGCTCACTATTTCGGATCTCCTCCTTTCAACTCAGTCATGGGGGAGATGGCTACCTATGTTAACAATTCTAGGCTTGTAGTTCTTTTTGAATTTCTGTTTTACACATTCTTTCAACTTTTCTTATTTTTGTTTTACACCATTGTTCATATTTTTACTATTTCTTTGTTTGCTTGATTTCTTTTATTCGTCATCAAATAAGTGCTCATGATGGTGGATTGAATTATATGATATTGATTGCTAATTTTTGGTTTTTACCTTTGAANGTTTGGATGCTTTTTCTTAGGTTTTCCACAATTTTGACATTGTTCAAACATATGGAAGTTCAGTGAATAAAAATAGGTCTTTGCATGGTGTGATTCTCATGCAAAAAAAGAAAAAAAGAAAAAAAAAAGGAGTGAGAATTCAAAGTACACCCCTTAAACATAATAAAGTAATATGTGCTACGAGCATTGGTTATGGAACTGAAAAGAGATGTTACCCATGCTTGAAGGTTCTCTCTAACTAAGGCCCTTTCTCACTTCCTACTTCTCTATCACTTCCTACTTCTCTATCTTGCTCTCTTTGGAATGGTGGTAACTTTTTGTGGAAGCATTCTTGTTACTTTAGGTGGATGGATTAGTCAAGTGTATTGATGCGATGTCATTGGATGTGGTTTGTTTGAGTCTGGATTTGGGATGAGTTCTACTTAGTCACATTAACCATAAAGTACACAAAGGGCTTTACACAACCTTGTTCTTGGGATTCCATTCCATTTTCTCCTCTTCATCTTTCTTCCCATTTTTCACTTCATTGCTGGTTTTATCATTAGTCTGTTTTGGGTTGATGCATTATTTTTGTTTGGTGAATTCTTATTGGTAAGTTTTTAACTCTTGCTTCCAAATGACATTCCTAGAGCCTACGGACTCTTTGGTTTGTGGGTTTGTCAGGGCATAAAAGGCATGAGCCTGCTTTGGGGAGGACCCACTAGCATTTCTTTTTGGTGTAATTCTTAACTTCTTTCCCTTAAACATTTCTTGCAATCAATCATTTCTTGTTTCATCCCCATCCTGACATCTTATTTTATTGGCGTTGCCATTGATATTTTTCATCTTTCTTGTTTCTCATGTTTTTTCATCTTATAGCTAGCAGAGGTTCACTCTTAGTCGCGGGGGCCCTGACACAAATTTTTTAATTTTTTCCATTTTACTAATTGCCTAACCTCTACACCTTGGGTAGTTGCTAGTGATCAATCTCCGAACTAGTTTATGCCATAATTACAACTCAGCCAATGCGCTTCATATCGAGGCAAGGTATCAACTGCATTATGGATTATCTATCCTTGCTCATTTGTGACTATGTTGTGTGTGCAGATGGCAATCATACAAATAATGGACTGGCCTTGGAGGAAGCACTTAGGATGGACTAGAACTGGAGTATTTATGAAAGGAGCAAGTTTGGTGGCATGACTATGGATAAAAAATAGAAGGCACAATCTTGGCATTGGTGGCAACACGCTCCATCTTCTTTCTCTCTCTCATTTTCTCTTCAAGTTGGCAAATAAAGGCTTGGATGTCATTTATGTACAAGTGTTCACCACAATGGTTATGAACACTAATGTTGTACTATGCTTATTGATCTGTTCATTGGGCATGTTGAGTTTGTCATCCCATTCCGCCATCAGTTGTCAATTAGTCAATAATCCCATAATCTCCCAATATTTTGTAAGGAACTCGAGAATGAGTTTTTATTTAATCATGGGGGTATGATGAAGCAGTTACTCTAGTTATTAGAGCGGTTATTATTAGAGTGGTTAGTTTAATTATTAGAGTGGTTACTCTAATTATTAGAGTAGTTGCTCCCATGTCTATAAATATAGTGCCCAAGTGCACAATTAGAGAAAAGTCTTTTAGCAGTCAAGTAGTGAAACTCTTGTAGTCTATTTGAAAGTTAGAGTATTTTCCAAGTGTTGGTAGCAGAAGGTCTAAATGTGGATGGATCTTTATTTGAGCATTGTGTACCTAATCACACCTTGTATATGGCAATAAAGACAAGCTCTTTGATTCATCCTTGCAGCACTTGAGATTTGTTTTCTTAAGCATTTCTTTTATTTTATTTTCTTATGCATTTATTTTATTTTATGAACTTTACATTTATGTTATTAGCACAACAATTCATTTTGATCAATTAAGCAAATCGTTAAAACACACAAGCATGACCACTTCAAGCATGTGTGTAATGCTTGGTAACCTAGTAACGATTAGCGTTTGGTAATCCCAACAGTGTTGCACTAGTTCAGGATGTGTGCGGTAAGTGCGAATGGATGCTAGTGTTAGGATTAATTAGAACTTAGTTAATGAGTAGTTAAGTTAAATTAGTCACTTTTTTACCTTTCTCCTTCCCTACTAGCTTAGGACATAAAAACATAAAAGCTGTAAAAATCATATGCCTCAAGCTTACTTAACCATACAATCATGACATATAGGTAAGCTTGGGAAGACAATGATCCACCAACCCATCCTTGTTCCACAAGGGTGCATAAGCACTTAGTCCTTGGAATTCGATCAGATCGTGTGTGAAATGCTTGTATTCATATGGTTGAGTGTAGGGGTACCTTGTTGCTCATCAGAAATCAATGGACACATTTACAAGGGGTGTGCCAATGGCCTAGTTTGTTGGTGTGTCCATGATGCAGATCAACTATGTGTTCTCCAGGATGTTCATGAAGGCCCTTGCATAGGCCATTATGTTGGGAGATGTATGGCCATAAAAATCCTGATGGCAAGTTACTATTGGCTTGCAATCCTTAGGGATGTCCACTAGTTTGTCCTATCTTGTGAACATTGTTAACAAGATGATGGGATGATCGCATGAATGAAGGGTTCTCAATAATGGATTCAACTACTAGAATCCTTTGACATATGGGGGATTAACTTCATAGGTTCCATTACACCCATGTTCAATGAAAAGGTGTATATCATCATAGCAATTGACTACTACACCAAATGGGTAGAAGTAGTAGCTGTCATTGATTGTACATCATCCATTGTTGTTAGATTTGTACAAAAAAATGTTGTAAATAGGTTTGGGATGCCATGTGCAGTAATTTCTAATAATGGAACTCATTTTACAGGTGCCAACTTTTGAAAACTTATGCAATGCTTAGGGGTTGAACATAAATTAACAACACCCTATCACCCCCAAGCCAACAGTCAAGTAGAGGTAACTAACAAGGATATCACAAAGATCCTAACAAGGACAATAAGAAAATATAGGAGAGACTGGAGCACAAAATGCAATGATTCCCTCTGGGCCTATTACTCAACATGGAAACTCCCTATTGGCTACTCTCCCTATGAGCTAGTGTATGGAAAACCTCTAACACTTCCACTTCAATCTAAGCTCTGTACACTCTCAATAGCCTATGAAGGAATCTTGACCTAAGCCTAGCACAGAAAGAAAGATTGATCAACCTGCATGTGCTATATGAAAACCAATTAGTGGCCCTATCTTTGAATGAAATACACAAGGCATTTAACAAGCAATGACATGACGTAAGAATTCGGAAAGTAAAATTTTAACCAAGATATAAGGTTCTCTATTGGAACCCCACACATGTACCCCAGAAAATAAAGTTCCAAACATTGTAGGGGGAATCTTATATAATTGAAAAAACCTTTTCCTTTGGGGCCATGTTAATCTACAAACTTGAGAGCCCACATAGAAAGCATTTGGTCAACATCCAACAAGTGAAGCTTTTACATGAGCCCAAACAAGCCAATCTAACTTGTACCTCAATAGATGGACAGCCATGCTCAATGTTTCAAATCTCCTCTTTCTAACTTAGTTGTGGGGGAGATGGCCATTTCTGCTAATCATCCATATGGCTCCTCAGTCTTTTCTATTTTTTGTTTTTCACATTTTTGATTTTACAATTTATTTATTTTACACCTTTTTAATTTTCAAAATTTTTCCTATTTTACACCACCATGAGTACATTTAAATCTTTCTTGAATCTTTTAAACTTTCTTATATATTTACTTTATTTTGTTTGAGTGTGATTTTCAAGTTTTTCCTAATAAAATATGCTTTGTGCCAACAGGACACAGTGGTGTTGTAGCTATTATTAATCATGGTTTGTGCTTTATGTTTTATTTGCTAATGTTTAGTTTCTATTTTTAAATTTTTTTATTGATGACTTAGTCATGGTTTCTTTTTCGTGAAAATAGGTAGTGAGTCCACGACATCCACCCATTCACACACTTTATGGTTTTGCTTGTTTTGGAAGTTTGGGGTCCCTTTCATTAAATCAAATTTTAATAAATTTGTAAGCTTAGTAGTTTCTGGAATTGGGAAAGATTCAAAGGTTTACATAGGGTGTGATTTCAGGGGGACTCAATACTCATTGTACTCTTCTACTTACTTGGGTGCTTAAGTGTTTTTCATAGACTTCTTATTGTTCCATGTCATCCAATAATAGGAAGTCAAATAAAGTCTTTGCATGGTATGGTTCCCATCCAAAAAAAGAGGAAAAAAATAAATAAAAAATAAACAAAGAAAAAAAAACACATGATGGAAATTTAAAGCACATCCCTTAGATAAATAAATGAGCCACAAACACTAGTTATGGGACTAGAAAGACATGTTACCCATGCCTGAAGGTCCCCTCTAACTAAGGCCCTCTCTCACTTCCTACTTCTCTTTTCCTCCCTTCATGAAATGATGGTTGTTCTATGGGAGCACTCTTGTGTCTTAAGGGGGCATATTAGTCTTAGAGTGGAGATGCAAAGTCACTAAAAGGGGTTGGTTTTGGTCTTGACTAAGGATGGATCTTCTTAGGTCATTTTAAACACAAAAATCCACAAGGGACTTCTTATGAACTTAATTTGGAATTTCATTCCACCTTCTCCATCATCCATCTATGCTGACCATAATTCACCTCGCTGCTGGTGTCCATGTTCTTGATTATGTGTCCTAGTCTAATGTACTTGAATTCTGTGGTAGAATCTTCTAGGTTTTGGTCCTTAACTTCCATCACCCATTAATCACCTATGAGGCCCATGGACTCCTTAGGTTGAGCTTATGCAAGGAAAAATAAGGCATGTGCCTATTATGGGGCAGACCCACTTGCATATCTCTTGGTTGGATTTGTTAATCACCTTATTCTTAGGCATTCTTGCAAATAGAATCTTTTGTACACCCATCTTCTAGATCAAACCATGTGCTCTTTTACATATTTTGTTTAACAAACATGTTCTTTATCAAAATTTTCAATTCTTGAGCATTCAAAGATCCTCTTTAATGATTTTACCATATTCTTAGCTTTTTTGGGATTCCATTGGCTTCACATTCATTGAAAATTCCTTATATTTTTTGAGATATCCAAATTTGAAAATTTTGCCTATTGGCCTTGTATATGGGGCCTTGTTGATAGAGAATACCCATATATGAGGCCTCATATATAGGGCCCTATTGATGTAAGGGAAAAATACTATATATAAGCATGTTCTTACTTGGAAATTTTTACATTTTCTCACAAATGCCAAAGAAGTTTTTCAAATATTTAGAGCCTAGAACCTTTCAGAGCTCATAACTTTCTAATCGTTTATCCAAATCACTTCATTCTTCAACCCTACAACTAGCAGAGGTAAGCTCTTCATTGTGGGGGCCACAAATGTGCCATTTTTAATAGAAATTTTTTCATTATTTTTCTAACTCCCACAAGGGTTTAATTAAGAAATCAACTCTTAAACACCAAATTACAAGAGTTAAACCTTTCCAACAAGCTTCGGTGACATCTATAATAAATAATTAATAAAATAATAAAATAATAATCAATCTACCATGGTCCAACCATAGCCCAAGTGTAACAAACTAATGAGAAAAGGTATTTAAATATTTAAAGTTACACATTATATCTACTAATTCATGGATGTGTTGTTATCGTAGATGGCACCAAAGGGAAAGCACACGTAGGAAGCAGGATCTTCTCAACAAAGAAAGAAATTTCTTAGAATGGAAAGAGGCTAAGAATAAGCCCAAGAAGAACCACTTACAACCCACACCATAGGTTCTCTTAGGGAAGAGGTAGGAGTGGAATCTATTAGACAAATTCTTGAACCAGTAGTAGCAACAAAACACTCCCATCAGGATGATGCACCAGCATCACAAGTAAATTTGGAGGTGACCATGATAGAGGCTTGCTTGAATTAGATCAGATCATGAGAGGTCCATAAAATAGTGTTCTAGGAGTTAAAATTTGACCCATTCCTAGAGCAAGCACCAAAAGAAGTGCAGGACTAGCTAAAGGTCTCTCCCATGTGGCCAATCATCACATCCACTGAGGAGTGGTACATGGGAGAGACATTCCTATTCTAGAACAATAGGCAGCCCATATCAATGGTAAAAATAAAGGACATCTCAGTGTATTACTTAGCGCATACCATTGCTATAGTGCTTGGGTTGCTAGAGCAAGTCTTGCTGAGATCCCAATGTAGGCAGATCCTAGCATCAAGAAATAATGGGTTCAACAATGCTATGGTGTCGACTACAAAGAGTTTGACATGCTCACATTGGTAGAGGGGATCCACTACAAGATTGCATCCTTTCACCTCAATCCCATAATGAGGCCAAGCAAAATCATCACCTTCTCTACTAGAGCATGCATCCCTCTGAGTGGGAGATTCCCTGTTAACCTTCCATAGCTAATCTATCTAGAGATGGAGAAGTGGTTTAAAGAAAATAAACATGGAAGGAAGGCACTCCCCTTTCCATGCCTCATCAGAATACTCTATTGAAGGGAAGGAATAGCTTGTTACATTAATGACGTTGTTAGGCATGTTTTGGTCACTAACTAGGTAAAAATGATGAAAGATAATATGTTTGCAATGACTATCCAAGAAGAGGAGCAGCATCGACCACCTCCAGCTACCACTCAAACAACTATGCTAGACATAGGAATGTCTCTTTAGTGAATAAGAGCAATGAGCAGGCATGACTGGTAGGGATCCATCCATGTATAGATTAGCAATGATTCGCCTAAATGAGGTGGCCTTGACAATTAATTTGATGGGTAGAGGTGGATATATTTTCTCAGCCCAAAGAACACAATTACACATGAGGTAGAATCTGAGTGCTAGAGAGGTCATAGTATCCTTCATAGAATAATAGCCACATCTAGAAATCTCTAGGAACAGTATGACCTTCTTGATGTGCTTGGAGGAGGATGAAGGGTCAACTATATTAGTGATGTAGCACTAGGGATAGGAGGCTATAGCAGAAGTGGTCACTGACCATATTACTAAAATGCTCAATGCACTTACATTATCTTTGTTAGACATCACTGCACTCAAAGATGTGTAAACATCTATAGGAACCACAAGAAATAGAATAAATGTAACACAACACGAAGGTCTATTGGATTGACTGGTGGAAATTGGGTAATCACTTTTGGATGTCTATGAACTTTTGAATAATATTACTACAACCCAATTGGATTTGCTAGAGGCAAGGGACAGGAATATCATCTTGGAGGGATAACTTGAAATATCCAAGTGGCTGAATGAATGGTTAGCTATAAAAGCTACCAAATTAAGAGCCTAGATTATCAATCTCAAATTCTTTAACCCAACACTGACAAGAGATGAAGCTATGATGGAACAACTTCACACTAAACTAAAAGGGGTTGAGAGTGCAATGGAGATAATGGAGTTCTATCGATCCTTGGCAAAGGCCACATAAAGTAAGATTTAGAAGGGCTTGGATTAGACTAACAAGAGAATGTGCAATTAACTGTAGAGAACCATCACCTATGAAATGTTGATGAGCATAAGCAATAATTAACTGATTTCATCCATCAATAGTAGGAGCAACTAGCTAGAGTAAACACAAAATTGAGGAGATTGGTAGTAGAAAATAGAAATCTCTCCATGGAGGAAGTTCGTGCTCTTTACCAAAAAATGCAATTGAGATAGCTACTTGGAAATTAGAAGCTCTCAAATTTTAGAAACTCAAAGATCATTACAGAGAGTAGGTTGATTTATAAAAGGAAGTAAATAAAAAACAAATCCAGTTGGTGAAGGTGAAAGTGAATGGAGCCCTTCAGCAACTCTAGTAAGGGAATGAATTATGGTAGTCCATTGTTGATGAGATAGATGCCTACAACAAGGCAGAAATCTACACAAAGGAGTTGCAGATTGAGAAGATAGAATATATGAAGCTCACTAATCTTCGTTATGCAAATTTGGCCATGTTGACTATCGGACAACCATAGTCAGAACTAGAGAAGCAGGTGGGCAACTCATAATTATTGTAATAGGTCAAGTTTAAGCATCATAAAGACACCAAAGAAAGTTTGCAATGGCAAACACTGAACTCAAATATCTCAAGGCATGATTCACTAATCAATGATAAACTATCGAGAACCTAGCTAAGAGGATAAATGGTTACCAAGAGCTGGAAAATGTAATTAGGGTGTTCGATATTGAACACAAATAGTTCACTACCTAGTTTGTCATGTGAAGGAGATGTTTTTAATAATGCCTTATTTGTGGGATATCCCTATTCTAGCCCACATTGGTGATGGTGTGTGGACTATGAATGATCCCTAGAGTAAGGAGGAGAATATGAAGGCATTACTAGATACCTTTCTCTTTGCACTGGAGGTTGTAGCTGCAGCAGGAAAACCATAGCCACCTCATCTACTACACATGCTTGAAGCTGGTGAAGGTTCTTCAGAGCCTCAAGAGCCTTCATTGCTTGGGATTGTCTGATCTTCTCCACCACCTTCTTGCCACTAAAGGATGTGCTATCCAATTTTTGTGTAGTCATTTAATGGTGTTCAATTTTGTATCATGAACACCACCATTTTTTGTAATTTTTTGATTTGTACACTTGGGCATTCAATTTTATTATGTTAATTTGTTATGTTAAGAGTCAGTCAATAATTTCATACCTTTCCAATTTTGTAAGGAAACTCAAGGATGAGTTTGCATTTAGTCATGGGGGTATGATGAGTGTCAAAGTGTCATGTTGATAGGTCCTCATTGATGTGGCCTCATCAATGGGCCCTCATCTATAGGATGTTATTTACGTGATGTTAACCTATCAACAAGGCCACATTGATGTCGCATTTGCTACGTTTATAGGGCCCTGTCAATGTAGCATTTGCTAGATCTATGGGGCCCCATCAACATAGTACTATAGCAAAAACTATAAATACAAGCTCCCAACCATGTTTATGGATGATAGGAAGTCATAGTAGTGGTAGAGCTCTTGTAGTTTGTCCATTTGAAAGTTAGAATATATTTTTGAGTGCTCACAGTAGGATTTAAAAAGTGTATGGATCTTTATTTGAGCATTGTTGTACCTAAACCACACTAGTGTGTACGGTGATAAAGACGAGCCTTTTGATCAAACCTTGTAACACTTGGAATAGATTAATGATTTATTTATCCATTTATTGTTTCCATGAAATATGCAACTAATTAAGATAAAATAGAATTTAAGCGATTAGTTAATTAATTAATCTAAATAGATTAAGTACATAAGTACGACTGCTTCAAGCGTAAACACGTATACACTTGGTAATCCTAGTAGCGTTATTGCTTAGTGCACTTAGTAGTGTAGCACTTGGTAACCTAGTAGTGGATATGTGGGTTTAGGATGTGTATGGAAAGTGGGACTAGATGCTTATGTTAGGATTAGTTAGAGACTAGTTAAGTGGTTAAATTAAATTAGTTATTAAATTATTCCATCTCTCTACTCAAAGAACCAAAGAAAATAAAACATAAAGGAATAAAAATCATACGCCTTGATTACACTTAACCATACCTTTGTACATCATAAGTGTAATTGGGAAGACAATGAATGACCTTAGGGCAAGGTTCACTTCCTAGAAGACTAGTGTACTAAAAACTATAGAGTCCATGAAATTCGATCAAAACATGCATGAATGCTTCATAATTCGTATAGTTGGGCATAGGGGTACCTCAACTGCTCATCACCTGATTTCTTTGAAAATATTATCTTAGTAGGTTCAAGTGTAGTGAAGTTGCTACATAAGCATTGCTACCCATATTAAAGGTAACAATCATTTGCTAGGCTATGATAATCACTATTAAGCTCAGCTAGCCATTATTATATAACAAAACTAGTTTGCATATGTAGTAATTATCATTTGTACTTATTCTTGATCAATAACTCTTGACCTACTAAAATGACCAATTGAAGTACTAGTTACAGTTTCTAGTTCAAAATTCTATTTCTATTTAGAAAATGAAATCTCATCTTAAGACCTAACATGAAACGTTAGTAGACTTATATGAAATATAATGATGTTTTAAGTATGACTTTAACAAGTAACCTCTTATCTAATAAGATAATGAGCTAATTA
Source organism: Gnetum montanum (assembly GCA_015680685.1). Lineage (NCBI taxonomy): Eukaryota > Viridiplantae > Streptophyta > Gnetopsida > Gnetales > Gnetaceae > Gnetum > Gnetum montanum. Next base: position 363,492 of record MNCI01015381.1, read on the forward strand.
CTTTAGCCACCTATTATGAGCTTGACCTATGAAATTGGAATTTTAATTTAGTTAAGCATTTAGCCAATTTAAAATATTGATGCCATTTAAGTACACAATGAAATCAGAATTCAACATTTTCTCATGAAAATTAAGTTATTTTAGTTATTAAAATTAGAATTCCTTTATAGGAAAGGTTCTTGATACTATAAGAATGTAATAAGTGCAATTCTAGATCCTAGAGGTAGCAATGACAAGGGATGAGGGTTTCCTATTATAATTTAAGATCCACAAGTAACAAGAAAACAAATTTGTTGAGGAAACAAAAAATTGATTAGCGAAGAATGATAAACCATGATTGGTACATTATTGATGAATCCATAATTATGATAATGTGAAGTCATATAGCATATATTAGGCCATGAAAACAATTATATTAATGTGTAGAGCATCTAAATACAATAAACAACTTAAGTAGAATGACAATTGTAGTCTTAGGTGTGAAATACAATAGGCAATGGATATACTATAAGGTAATATCTTTAGAATTGGCCAAATGAATAACCATAACATATTAAGATTTATAGAATATGTTTAGTTAAGAATAAGAATGAGTTCATAACTTTAAATACTAAAACTAGTCAAGTACATCTACAATCACAAACCAAAGATCTAGATAGTGTGCGTGTTTTGTACATCAAAGACCATACAAAATCCCTTTTATCCCATAATTGTATAGAAACAAGAACATTCACCAATAGGAATGTCTCTTTACTATATTAATAACTTAGTTTATTTGGTCATGTAAACTATGATATAATTATACATCTTTAGCTAAAACATTTGTAGTGTAAAATCCTCAAAGATGTCATGAACTTTAACTAATGTCACTAGTGGTAATGGTGAGTGATGATGATAGTAAGAAGGACTTGAAAAGGAGTGCATCCAAGGGTTCAATGGGGAAGAGCATATCCTTTATAAATTCCTTACCATGGTTTATGGAAGTAAAACTAGAAACTTGTGGTAGATTTGAATATGGGATTTTGAATGGTAAAGAAGGACTAAATATTTGTATCATAGGCAAGATCATGGCAATGCAATGATGGTAGTTTAAGTATGTCCTAGTTGGCACCTTCGATGGTTGACTACATCTCTTAAAATATTTGCAAGCTTGAATTGCTAAGGCTTGACCTAGGCTCACAATCTAGTTAAGTGCCCTCCATGATAATGCAATTTTGTTTGTCTTCACTAAGAAACATGATATGATTTCTATGGAATTGATAGTTACATGGTTGGTTGGGTACATGATCATGTAGGTGGAAAAATAAATTTATGATCATTTTCCCTCTTAAAAAGAAATTTATGACTATATCCAAATCAAACATTGACTTGCAATCTAACTGAGGCTTCATGAGCTTCTGATTAAGTTCTAATCAAAAGGTATTTCCATGTAGAGTTACAAATTTCTAATCAAAAGCTATTTGATGATTGATTCACATATCATAAAAAATATTTCTAGTTTAATTATTCAAATCTATATTTGAATGTCAAAGAATACCTAAGTGGCATCATAGATAATTCTGGAAGTTCCTCATGGTTGATTCTATCATTTCTTGTTTTGTGATAATTATCAAAATGTTTATAGGATCTATGCTAAAAAGGACACATTTTCATCCAATATTCTACAAACTCTTATTCCATTTAACATCCCATCAAAAAATCCTACAATTCAACCATACTAATGCAAGATCTACCTTAATCCAATCTCATCTCCCTTTAGGAGTGCATGACACTAGTTGTGAATTTGACCTCCTCAAATAAGGATGCATCCCTTTACCATTCTATGATTTGTGGATGAAATCTCAAATCAACCCTACATGTTTGGATGTAATCGATAGCAATTTTATTTTGCAAGTGATGAGCAATAGGTTCCCCTACACCTAACCATATGAATCACAAGTGTTCACACATGATCTAGTTAAATTTTGTGGATTGGACTAGTTGTGGCATCTAGTTTGTTAAGCATTGATCGCAAGACGTTGTCTTCCCACTCAGGCTAGTGGTAGCTTTGTCATGTATAGTTTAGTCCAAAGGGAGGCATATAAAAATTGATGTTCTTAGGCCCTAATTACTCCTAGCGATAAACATAATTCAAAATGAAATTTAGTCCTAAGTCTACGTAATGATAGTAATGTAAATCTACTCTAGCTTAGAGTGATGAGCATCTGATCTTGGCTTACCATACACGTCTTGGACTCATGTAATCATTATTTGGTTACCAAGCATTATGCTACTAGGCAAACCAAACTATAACACTATTGGGATTACTAAACGATTACACTTAAATTCTTAAAACCAATTGTACTCATTCTGCTTTACTAATGAACAAGAAAGTAAAGTACATGGAAATGTAAATGATTAAATTAATAAAATAGTAAAAGCTATGCTAAGTAAAAAAGTAAAACTAAGTGGATGTTGCAATGATGAAAAGCAATCTCAATCTTTATTTTTAGACATGAACTGTGCTCAAGTACACTTCACTCAAATAAAGATTCCATACAACTACTCAACACCACATTGCGGGCATTCACTCTATCACTAAAACTACAAAATGAAATTATAATAATCTACCTAAGGATGGAATGAAACTTCTCTGGATCATGTGCCTAAGTGATGTATTTATAGGCAAGCATGCATCTTGCGATATCGGATATCTGATAACGTAGCATGTGCTCTGATATCAGGGCTAAGCTATCGGATCCTTGATATTGGATTCCCAATATCGGATATTTGATATTAGATGATCAATATCTTAGCCTATTAAAAACATGATTTATCATATCCCCATGACTAAATGAAAACTGGTCCTTGAGTGAACAAAAGAATGAATAAGTTTCTTACAAAATATTAGGAAGGTATGGGATTATTGATTGAGTTTAATTATTGACTAACTTTGAGTGCCATAGTGGTATGTACAAAAATGACACAGTTACATGACAAAATGAAAAAATAAAATTTAAAGTGGCTTGATGTAGTTCATATTTTGGGTGGTGGTGGCTCTTTCATTAGCTTCTTCCCTTTGTCGTCAAGCTTCTAGAAAGTTTCTCCTCTTCTGTCCCTGTCTTCTTTTTCCACATGTCCTCTCTACTAAGTATGGTACAAAGACTCCTTTAATTTTCATTATAGCGTTAGCCTATTTTTTTTGCTAGAATTGGTAGGCTTCTCCTAAGTTTTATTCACCATTGTAGGTTAGTGTGGGCCATAATGGAGATGCTTGGAGTTGCATCTTCACTGCTTCTGGAGAAAATTCTATAAAGGAACAAAAATTTAGTTCCACAATGATCATGAACATGATCGATCTTCCTGGATGGCCTAGAGGAAATTTTGTGGTAACATGAGGGACTGTCCTTATTTAGGTATGATGAATTGTGGTTTGCTAGGCCTTGATATTAGGTACATGATATCAGGTACACGATATCATAGCCTGGATACGATATCGTAAACATGATATCTTGATTCCTATGTCAGCCTATAAATATATCATTCAGACGCATAGTGAAGGAGTCTTTTGATAAGTCTTTAGGGTCAAGTCTCTTTGTTAGTTTATAGTTAGTTTTTAGTTCTTTGCCCAAGTGCATGCTCATAGTGTGATGCTTGTAATTGTACGGAACCTTTGTTTGAGTGTGACATTCTTGGACACACACATCATCGACAATAAAGATTGAGATTACTCCATCATTGCAGCATTCACTTAGCTTTTAATTATTTTAATTGTTAATTATTTATTGTTTTTTGTTAGTTAATATTTATTTTATTGTCATTTACTATTTCTATTATTAACGTGGAATGAGTATGTCTTAATCACGAACATTTAATTGTAACTATGTGGTAACCCCGTGGTGTAGCAAGTAGTGCTTTGAGTGATGTGTGCTTTGTAACCCTAGAAGTAGTACACAAAGTCCAAGATGTATACAGATGATTAAGGACAGATGCTCATCGCATTTAGGCTAGCTTAGATTTTTTTTGCCTATTTCTTATTAGCTTAATCAAGTTATTTCTCATTGTCTTTAGGAGTAGCGTAGTATTAGAAATCACATCATACACCTCACTCTAGACCAAACCATACGTGACAAAGAAAATACTAGTCCAAGTGGAAAGACAATGAACTACAATCAATGTATAACTATCTAGGTGCCACAATTAGTCCATTTGTGGAGTTTGACTAGATTGCGCATACACGCTCGTATTCGTATGGTTGAGGGTAGGGGTATCTCATCGCTCATTGAGGTGCTTGTGGAATTTTTGCCTCTTCTTGGGCTAAGTGCTTTATAATAAGAGTTTCTTGATAAATGCTGTATGATTGAGCCTCCTTCTTTGAATGTTTTGCTTGTGGGGTTTGTTCCCCTACTTGGCCTTTCCCATAGCCTCTTGGTCTTTTGCTCCCATGTTATGAGGTTCTCCTTATGGTATTATTTTTGGGGCCATTTGTAATCAACAAGAGTTTAAAATTATTAAGGTGTTCATATCAATTCTTAATAGTTCTTTAGCTTGCTCATACCCTTGGTTAGATCAAGTTCTTATCTTATTATGATTGCAAAGTTAGAAAAATTTTCAAAATGGAATCCCTTAGGTATTATATCTTTTAGTTACTTATGACCTATCATTTTCCTTGCTTATTATGGCCTAAAATAATTGATATGATCTATTAGGAGTATTATTTGAATCTTTCTAACCTTAGTTTGATTGATTAACTTTAAGGTTCTTATTATCTTGTTATACTTACCCTTTATAATATCTTCCCGGTATTAGGAATTTGTGGCTCAAATTTTCAATTTTTCATTCACTTATATCACACAATGCATCCCCCATGACTAAGTTGAGTGCTTTTAGATCAACAAGATTTAAGAATTTTGGAAATTGGAGCTATGAGGATGAAGTTGTGGGCTTTGGAAGCTAGTGTGTAAGAGTTTGGATAAAAAACTGCAAAAACTCTCTTGTTGCAAAATGAGGAAGTGAAAAATTTTACTAACTGCTGTGCATGTCTATACTATTTGTATATGTATGACATTGTAGATAAGACATAGTAACTATGATGTCACCATTAAAAAATTCAAAATTGTCATTGATTGGTTCTAGAAAAAATGAGTCAAATGAAATGTTTGGAAGATATAAAGCTTGTCTAAATGATCATGGGCCATGAGTGATGCATGGTTTTCAACAAGTTGGCATTCAAGGTTCATGAAAAACAAATCTCGAGCAATGAAAGTTTATGTATGGATAAGAAATGAATAATGAATTTTTGATGTACAGACAGATTATTAGATGATATGGGAAGTTTATTAGATGTTTTGGAAGGCACAAGATGATGTGGAATTACTTGGCAAGTATGAAATACAGGAGTTATACAAGTGGATTCTTTCCAAAGTAGGCTCTAGCCCTTAGTTCTCTGGTATAACCATGCTTAAAGTGTCCTTAAGCACTTAAGGAGTTGAATGTAAGACATACCTATCCAACAAAAACATATGTTAGTATCACTAGATTGGGAAAATAACACTATATTATACAAAGCCACATGTTATGATTAAATATATAGTGAGATGAGATGGATTGGAGAAAGGATTGTTGAAATCGGAATATGAGGTATCTTAGCATAGGCACAATGAATCCTTGTGTGTTATTAATAGTTAAAGTAATCATTAGCTCTTCTTTCCAAGATTCAAACCAAGTCCAAACCACATTTCAGTGACATTACATTGTCTCATCTCTTGGAATTACAACTGTAAGACTACTACTATTGCAAGGGGCATTACCACTTTGTGTATTGTCCAAGTGAGGAGTTTATTCATTGCATTGTCTTTCCAATGACATAGTAAGGTAACACTTATTGTACTCTTACTTCTATTTTTCATTGGATCTACAAGGATATAATATAATCAAAGCAACAGGCTAGAACTCACAGCAGGAATCTAAGAAAATCCACAAATCCCCTTGATGTCACACCCTTTATATTCCCACTTAGTTTTTCATGTTTCTATCTAGGCATAATGATCATAAGTTTATTCTTAGTTTGATGATGGAAAGAATATCATTATGGCCATGGTAAGAACCTCTTATTATTGGAATGGATGGATGAATGGTGTGTTCTCACTGTATAGAACTAGTCCCTTGTGATTGACAATATAGAGAAATCTTCACCTTATTGGTACTACATCTTTCCTTATTTGATGTGTTTTATTGAAAATTGATAACAATATGTACAAGGAAAATGAAAATAGAGTATGAAAAAGATAGGAAAAATGGAAAAAAGATGAAAAGAATGAAAAGGTATTAAAGAATGTGAAAATTGGTAAGAAATGTCAAAAGGCATAACAAAAAATTAGAAATCAAAAAGAAATTATAAAATAAAAAAAGTTGAAAAACACTTATTAATTCCTTGATCATGATTGGTATCTTCCCCATGATTGAACTCATGGGCAAGTGTTTAGAAAATGGATCCTAGTTTCCTTGGATAATACATTGAGGTTTCTCACTTATCATCCTTAGCAACTTAGTTTTTCGATTATTGTCCCATGTAATCTTGATGGTAATTGAAATTTGATCATCTAAGTCTTTAGTTCCTCTTTCTATGGATGTATGATTGTGGTTTAGTATTTCCATTTGTAAGTTCTTAGTTGGGGTTATTTTCTTAGAATGAAATTAATAAGTGGTTCAAATTTCTCCAAGCATGTTTTGGATAATTAAAATTTCTCGATTGTTGGCCACTAGGTATCTTTTGGTTTAGTGGACCTTGCTCTCTCTTATGCACATACTTGTTTTTCACATTTTCTATGGATTAGTGTAATGACTGTGTTGACATTCTGGAAGGTTGGTCGAGAACTACACCCTTCTATTTTAGTAGTAATGCATGGAATTGCTTGTCTTTCCATAGTGATAGGTTTATTTGTAATTTTCTTTTGTATGAGCTTGGGATTTCAAGAAAAAGCCCAATACTCATGTAGATGTAACATGATTGGGAAATAACACTTTGGATGATAATATAGGCAGATGTCACATCCATCATCATCCTCTATGGTTGAGTCTATAGCTTCTTCTTCTACAGCTATTTTCCTTTTTACTGAGAAGTGTTTCTACTTGTTTCTTTATTCATTTTCCTCTTCTTATTTTGATCACTTTATTCTTTTTGTGCTACCTTCTTCTCTAAGGTTTTCATGTAAGTTGTGAATTTTTCATTCATTAACTCGCACATCTTATCTATCCTTGCTTCAAGCTTAGCAATAGACTTTTGTATTGGCAAGGTTTGTTGTGAAATCAGCCCATCAAGAGCTGCCTCTTTTTCCTCATCATAGATATGGATCCCTTTCTTTTAAAGAGTTGGATCTCAATTATATTCCTCTACATTCTCTTGTTTACATAACTCTCCTTCTTCTTTTGTGCCTATTCGATTAGCCTTTGTATCTAATGGGCTTTCAATTCAGTTAATTGACCTTGGTAATAAATGCCAAGGGTCTCTCTCATTTGGTTTTGAAGCTCATATATGATGTGGAAAAGGTGCTCTTTTTGAGAGAAATCATGACCTGGACATCTATGTAATAGAAAATAGTATCTATCCAATGCAACATCCTAGGATTCTTGTTTTTCTTGCCTCCATCCTTGGATTTTTTTTCTCAAGTTGGACACTCTTGCATAGGTTTAGTATTTCTCATTGAAGAGTTTCAGCATTGTGGGCCATCGATGAATTGAATCTAGTTCCAATGATCTATACCATCTGTTAGCTTCATCTATTAGTGTCATAGGAAAGAACTTAAGCTTTTGCTACTCACTCTCAACATTCTGCAAGGTGTAGGCATCATGGAAGGCATGTAAGTGATGTTGTGGATTAGAATTATAGACTCTTGCAAATTTAGGAATGTTATTTATATCAAGCCATTTGATGCAACTTTCCCTTTGGTGCTTGTGGGGTATTCTAACTACCTTTGTTATCTATGTCATGCTCGTAGTAGCTAAGAAGGATTCATCATTATCAAACATGTTATGGTAATAATTTCTATTTATAGCTGTTTGATTATGATGGTTTCATTCATGCTCACACTGATGATCTCAACTATTTCTATGTCCAACGCCTGACAACAGTATCAATGATGACTGATGAGCATCCCCTATGCCCAACCATATGAATCACGAGCTTTCACATACAATTCGGTCAAATTTTGTGGATGGGACTAGTTATGGCATCTAGATTGTTAAGCATTAATCGTAGGATGTTGTCTTTCCACTTGGACTAGTGGTAGCTTTGTCACGTATGGTTTAGTCCAAAGTGAGGCATATGATAATTAATGTTGTTAGGCCCTAATTAATCCTAGCGATAAACATAATTGAGAATGAAAATCTAAGTAATGATGGTAATGTAAATCTGCTTTAACCTAGAGTGATGAGCGTCTGGTCCTAGCTTACTGTACAAGTCTTAGGCTCATGTAACTGTTACTAGGTTACCAAGCATTATGCTACTGGGCAAACCAAACAACAATGCTACTGGGATTATGTTAGACCCCAAAATTGGTAGTTTTTAAATCTTAATTACATATTGTTAATTATTTAATTAGTGTTTGATTCATGTTTATTTAAATTTGTTTTAATTTATTGTATTTTAGTTTATTATAGTGATGAGTATTAGTTTATTATTATTAGCTTATCGGTTTTTATGTACTAAAGACTCGAACCATAAGCGTAGGTTTTGTTGCTAGGTAGCCATGTGGTGGTAGTTGAAGAATGCAATTTCTTGATTTATATTGGTATTATGTTTTTTGATTTTTGGTTTTACATTTACAGTAGTAACAAGAATGCATGTTGAGGATTTATGATGGTAATGGAGCTACAACATGGATGTTGGCATTGCAATGTGGATGTGTTGCTCCATCAACCACGTTCTTTGACCACGCAACTATAGCTATTTCTTGTATGTTACCTTGATAGAGATTGTCATTTTTTTATAGTGAACGTTACCTACGTGGGTGATGGCAGTGAATGCTACCTACATGGGTGATGGTAGTGGACATTACAATGAATGTTACCTATGTGGGTGGTGGTGGTGGACATTATAGTGGATGTTATGCATGGGTAGTAATTTTCATGGCCATTATGCATGGGTGGTGGATCCTCATGTGTTAGATCAGTCCTTATAAATTCCCTAGCAAGATGCAATAAAGGAGATGGAGAATAGAAAAAAGGATTGAAGAAACAAATAGAGGATACTATTGAGAGAATGAAGCCATATTAGAGTTTTTTTTATGCACAAAATTATGAAGGAAGAGTATTGATGCTTTGTGAAAATTAACAACCAACAATGTTTTAAGATTGTAAAGTTGTTGCACTATGGAGACAATAGAGTGGGGCCACAAATTAAGTGACATCTCCTTTGAAATCTTCCTTATTTCTCATAAATTTATTTAAATTCAATTTGGTTTAATTGATTGTATTCATCTTTTAACTTAATGTTAGAAGTTAAGGTAAATATTGTTGATTTTACTTATGGGTGACAATCCTAAGTGTGGTGTTCTCAATTAAATCTAGATCTAATCATTGGTTTTATGTCTTGATGATCTTTTGACTTTAAATCGTTCTTGCATGGGATATGACTCACAGGTTAGTCATAGATAAGGTGATAATTTCAAAAACGAAAGAAATGAAGATAAAGATTAAAGGTATCTAGCACTGAATTTTTCTTGGCTCGTCAAATTACCACATGATTAGACTTAAATGCTTAAAACCAATCATACTCATTCCACTTTACTAATGAATAAGAAATTAAAGTACTTGGAAATGTAAATGATTAAATTAAGAAAATAGTAAAAACTATGCTAAGTAAAATAGTAAAACTAAGTGGATGTTGCAATGATGAATAGTAATCTCAATCTTGACTTCTGGTCATGAACTGTTTCCAAGTACACTTCACTTGAATAAAGATTTCATACAACTACTCAACATGACATTGTGGACATTCACTCTATCACAAAACTATGAAACAAAATTGCAAGAATCTACGTAAGGATGGAATGAAAGTTCTTTGGATCATGTGCCCAAGTGTTGTATTTATAGGCAAGTATGCATCCTGTGATATCAGTTATTTGATAATGTAGCATGTGCTCCAATACCAGGGCTAGTATATTAGATATCTGATATTAGATGCTTGATATCTTAGCCTATAAAAAATATGATTTATTATGCCCCCACGACTGAATGAAAACTCATCTTCAAGTGAACAAAAGGAGCATTAAGTTCCTTACAAAATATTAGGAAGGTATGAGATTCTTGATTGAATCTAACTATTGATTGATATTGGGTGCCACAATGGTGTGTACAAAAATGACATAATTACATGACAAGAAAAAAAAAACCAGAATTTGAAGTGGCTTGATGTAGTTCATATTTCAGGCAGTGGTGGCTTTTCCACCAGCTTGTTCCCTTTGTAGTTAGGCTTCTAGAAGGTTTCTCCTCTTTTGTCTCTATCTTATTTTGTCATATGTTCTCTCTACTGAGTATGGCATAGATTCTCCTTCAATTTTCAATATAGCATCGACCTATTTGTTCTACCAGAATTGGTAGGTTTCTCCTAAGTTCCATTCATTGTTGTTGGTTAGTGTTGGCCGTAATGGAGATGCTTGGAGTTACACCTTCATTGCCTCTAAAGATGATTTCATAAAGGGGCCAAAATTCAGTTGTGTGATGATTGTGGACATGATTACTTCTTCTTGGATGGCTTCGAGGAATTTTGGTGACAATGTGAGGCACTGTCCTTATTTAGGTGCTTGTGGAATTTCTACCTCTCCTTGGGTTGAGTGCTCTGTAGCAAGAGTTTCTTTGTTCATTTTCCTCTTTTTTTTGATCACTTGATCCTTTTTGTACTACCCTCTCTTCTAAGGTTTTCACATAAGTTGTGACTTTTCCCTTCATAAACTCCCACATCGTATCTATCCTTGCTTCAAGATCAACAATAGAATTTTGTATTGGCAAGGCTTGTTGTGAAATCACCTTATCAAGTGCTTCTTCTTTTTCCTCATCATAGATGTGGACCACTTTCTTTTGAAGAGTTGGATCCCAGTTATATTCCTATACATTCTCTTGTTTACATAGCTCTCCTTATTTTGCCACTTCTTTGATTAGCCTTTGTATCTCATGGGCTTTCAATTGGGATAACTAGCCTTGGGCATAAATCCCAAGGATCTCTCTCATTTGGTTATGAAGCCCATCTATGATGTGGAAAAGCTTTTATTTTTTAGAGAAATCATGACTTGGACATTTATGTAGTAGCGAATAGTATCTATCCAAGGTCACATCCAGGGATTCATATTTTTCTTGCCTCCATCCTTGGATTTGTTTTCTCAGGTTAGAAACTCTCGCATAGGTTTGGTGCTTTTCATTGAAGAGTTCCAGCATTATGAACCATTGATGGATTGAATTTGGTTCCAATGATCTATACCAACTTTCAGCTTCAGCTATTAGTATCCTAGGAAAGAGCTTGAGCTTTTGCCACTCACTCTCAATGTTTTACAAGGTGTAACCATCATGGAAAGCTTGTAAGTGATGTTGTGGATTAGAATTATAGCCTCCCGCAAATTTAGAGATGTTATTTATATCAAGCCTTTTGATGCAACTTTCCCTTTGGTGCTTGTGGGGTATTCTAACTACCTCTATTATCTACATCATGCTCCTAGTAGCCAACAAGGGTTTTTCATCATCAAACATGTTGTGGTGATAATTTGTATTTTTAGTTGTCTAATTATGATGGTTTTGTTCATGCTTACATTGATGATCTTGTTTATTTCTTCTTATATCTTCATCTTGATCCTTACTTTTATACCTATGTTCATCTTTGTCAGAACTAGATGTGGAAGAGGAAGAAAAAGATGGTGAATTGGGAGAATTTCCATGGCTTCTATATTTTCCCCCATGGGCCCTGATATATTTTTTCTAGGTTTAGAGGTGGTCCTAGGCCTTAAGGCCCTCCTTGTTCTAGGACTTACTCCATCTCCTCTAGGATTTTCTACATTAGTTGAACATAGTTTTTGAGTGTAGTAAGGGTCTAAATGAGAACAAGAAATCCCTACTTGTGGTTGTTCACTCCAATTTTCTTCAATATAGATCTTATTCTTTCTCCTATGAGTGTTTTCATCATGTGATGTAGTCTTGTTCCTATGTGAAGAAGACATGATTTTGTTTAATAATGTGTGTGATTTACAATAGTAATTTTTCTAAAAGATAAATCATTAATACATTTATAACAATTGTGTATAATATAACTAATCTCGATAGCTAGCACCATCCCTTGCAGTGGCACCAATGATGAGTGGCGAGTACCCCTACACCCAACCATGCAAATCACAAGTGTTCACACATGATTTGGTCAAATTCTACGAATGGGATTAGTTGTGGCATCTAGATTGTTATCGCAGGTTGTTGTCTTTCTACTGGGACTAGTGGTGGCTTTGTTACATATGGTTTAGTTCAAGGTGAGGGATATGATAATTGATGTTGTTAGGCCCTGATTACTCCTAGTGATAAATATAATTGGGAATGAAATTTAGTCCTAAAGTCTAAGTAATGATAGTAATGAAAATCTACTCTAGCCTAGAGCGATGAGCATCTAATCTTGGCTTACTGTACACATCTTAGGCTCATGTAACTATTACTGGGTTACCAAGAATTATGCTGTTGGGCGAATTAAGTTATAACACTACCGGGATTACCAAATGATTACACTTAAATGTTCAAAACTATTTGTACTCATTTTGCTTTACTAATGAACAAGAAAGTAAAGTACTTGTAAATGTAAATGATTAAACTAATAAAATAGTAAAAACTATGCTAAGTAAACTAGTAAAACTAAGTGGATGCTGCAATGATGAAAACAAATCTCAATCTTTATTTTTGGACATTAACTATGCCCAAGTACACTTCACTCAATAAAGATTCCATGCAACTACTCAACACCACACTATAGGCATTCACTATATCGCTAAAACTATGAAACAAAATTGCAAGAATCTACCTAAGGATGAAATGAAACTTCTTTGGATCATACGCCCAAGTGGTGTATTTATAGGCAAGCATACATCCTACGATATCAGATATTTGATAACATAGCATGTGCTTCGATATTGGGGCTAAGATATCAGATCTCTGATATCTTAGCCTACGAAAAACATGGTTTATTAGCAAGCTATTAAGAAGACTACTTAAGAGATTTTTATGAAGGATAAGGATAAGGGTTGACAAGTGATCCTAAGGAAGAAAGTTGGCATGGAAAATCATGATGATTCTTATTACTACTCCATTCTTAGTGCTTAACTCAAGCTCTTGGAGGATGAACCTAAATTGAGAAGATAGAAGCAACATCACTTGGACTTCTAAGCTTCCAATTTTAGATTTGAGGTTCTAAAGTCTAATTCTTCCTCTTTACCATCACAAGGAAATAAGGATTCCAACCAACTATCTAGTATGGAGGGATGCTAGAAAGAGGTTGATAAGGAGATTGCTAATGAATGTTAATGTGCTCTTAATGCTTACATTTGATAAACTAATGATAATTCCACTAAGTAATCTAAATGTATGAAAATCAATGAAATCTCCTCTTCCTCGATCTTCATACCTTCCTCATCATTATTCTCACTTAGAACTATGTTGCTTTACAAGGTTTGGAAAAAATACATTTCTTAAAATCTTTATTCTAGAACAACTCTATTGATGTTGTGTTGCTACAAAAAACTATGCTCAACAGTTTTCTTTGGCATCTTTGACTTGGATGACATGGTGTTCAATCCCCAACACAAGGCTTGAGTGATGGATTTATGTGTCTCTAGTGTGCTTATTTTAAATTTAAGCAAGTTTATTTTTCATTTCATATAATTGACATTATAGGTGAAAGGACCAAGATTCCTAATATTTATGGGCTTGTTGCTCATGGTCTTAGGAATGACTTTTAGGTTGAGTTACTTACTATTGTTGCAAATAATTATCTCATTCAAGGTGACTAGAAAATGATTCAAAAGTTGCATGAAAGTTTAAGCGGTTCCTGACATAATTTAGCTAAACATTTTTTTTGTTGAGGTCAAACCATATGGAGATCTTATGGAACTTCATATTTTGCTTACTTATTTTACTTAAAAAAGACTAACACTAAAGGAAAATGAATTACATTCATGTTGGATAGATTTCTTCTTTTGAGGGTCTTTTGGATACCTAGTTTTCCAATTAGTAAGGCTTTTCCTTTAGGCAATAGATTCATTATTTTCTTCTAGGATCAACCTTATCCTTTTAAATCTTCATTCATATTTGAAAATGTGTGGGTACATGAAGAGGTGCTTAAGGATGAGTTGAGAAGATTTGATAATTTGAGGATAGTAGTTTTAGATATAAGGGCATCTTTAATAAATTATGTGGTTTTTGTGCTTTCTATAAAGGATTGTGGAAATAGAACTACTTCACCACTACTCAAGATGCAATCAACAATGTTGCCCTTCAATAATAAGCTTAAAATCTTTGTTAATGAGATTAGATCATGTCAAGAATATTTTCATCTAAAAAAGGTCCTAAATTTAGCCCATGAAGAAGAAATCTACTTGAAGTAGTGATCTAAAGGAAAGTGGCTTTAGTTAGGTAATTAAAATTCCTGATACTTTCATATGATGGCTAACAAATAACATAATAAGAACTCTTTGATTTTCTTTCTTGGAAATCTTTAAATAGACCTTAACAATGTCTTACATTTCTTGTAAGACATATTTTACATAGATTGCAATAGAGTGACATATTGTAATGCATGGATGTCGGTTTATAACCTAGTGGAATGAGTGTGACCAACTTTGAGTGTAAACATGTAATTACTTAGTAATACTGATGAGATGCGATTCGCATAGGCTGTGATATCGTGTACGCAATATCGCATCTTCCCTACGATATCGCGTACGCGATATCGCAGTCAGTCACCATATCTATAAATAAGATGTGGCTCTCCCTTGTTCGGGATCCTAGTTTTAGATTAGCAAAGCTCTAGTAGTTTGATCCCTCCAGAGTTAGATTTTTTCCCATGTCTGCCCGCAGTGTGGTGAATGTAATTGTACGGTGTCTTTATTCGAGTGTGCCGTACTTGGACATGCACATGATCAGCAATAAAGATCAAGATTACTTCATCATTGCAACATTCACTTATTTATTTATTTATTTGTTATTTATTTAATGTTATTTACTATTTTCTCTCCCTCACCCTTAAACTCCTAGAAGCGAAATGAGTACGACTTGATTACAAGCATTTAAGTGTGACT
>MNCI01015381.1:382594-402807 GCA_015680685.1 Gnetum montanum
GGTCTTTTTCATGTGTCTCACCTTAGTTGGGACACGATATCGCGTACGCGATGTACCGTATGCGATATCGCGTCCTATTTACCTATAAATAGGAACCCCCACTGCAACACTTAGCATCATTTGGCCATTTACACGGGGGGAATTTGTGAATTTTTTCTCTTTGACTTGCGATTGCGTGACCCTTGCTTTTACACTTATATCTCGCACGTTGGTACTCCAATTTTAATTCCGTTTGAACTTGCTTGAACCCGGAGTGTTCAGTTCAGTCGTGTGGGAGAGATACTTGCTAAAAACTGCTTAAATATTTTTGAAATTTGTCATCACCCAAAGGACATAAATTAGGGTAATTAATACTAACACTTAGGAAAATTGTGCTAAACATTATATAACCCGTAAGTACATAGGGAGATTAACAATGAAACCCACCTAAGTCATAGGACCCATCATTATAATTTTCGGGCATGATCACACGATAACATAAGATCTTCAATTAAAGGCATGTAGTAAGGTATAACTTGAATTTGAAAACAACCTTACTAACGTTTGGCCCGTGTGATTGCAGATGGCCTCAAAATGTTCACAGCAAGAGGGTCTTGCCCAAGGTGGAGCAAAACAACCTCAGAGAGGTAGAAGGTAAGGTCCTGCTAGACAACATACCGAACAGGAGGTGCACTCATTCAGTATCCATCAAGAAGAACCTCCTACCAGACAATTTGGGCAGGCAGAAGGAGTTGCTGCTACGCCTGAACTGGGACTACAACTCACGTTGTCCCCGGAATGTGTTCAGGCTATCCATACAAAGTTCACAATTGCTTTAGTGATTGTGGAACTTAACTTTGAATCTTTTGCAGAGTTCGCTCCTGAGGCTGTTAGGGATCACCTTAAAGGGTCTCCCTTATGGCCTGTTCTCTCTGAAAATGATGCCTGGTACTTAGGCGAAACGTACCTATTTTGGCACAATAAGGAGTAAGGCACCACGGTTAACATCGGTGGTGTGACAGTAGATTTTTCTACATAGGTGATCTCGGAAGTATTAAACCTTCTGAATTTAGGCCCCCATGTTGCTCGGTTATCCACTCGATCAGACCCTGATGTGCGAAAAGATTGGTTAGAGAAGGCTTATGGCAGAGATAAAGCTTTTGGTGAGCTAACAATGAAAGAGCAGGTTTATTTCAAAATCGTAACCTATCACCTCTTCCCCACAAAAGGTTTGAAAAGAATATCAACATATGCGGTAAGAGGATGTGCAGTGTTGATGGGAAAGGTTAATGCTAACCTTCCCCATCTATATTTGATCGAGATCTTAAGGCGATTCGAAGAACGGAAGTCAGGGAAGATGGCACTCCCTTTTCCCTGCCTTATCAGAAAATTGTGCCAATGGGCTAGTTGTATTCGGGGATACACAAATGACATCCTCCGAAAGACCCAAAATGCTTCTTATGCTAAATTATTAAAGGCACCAGATCCAAGAAAGAGCACTGGTGAAGAGCTGGGACCATATGAAGAAGAAGAAGAATAGATTACTGGATCACCTGCAACTCAACTTGCAGGACCCAGTCAACTTCCAGCCATAGGTCCCAGCCAACAATAAGAAGCAGGACCCAGCACAGGCCAGGATCAGCTGCCACCACAAGACTACAGACCATTGATGAGCCATCTTAGGGCCATCACCGAGATGGTTAGTTGGGAAAGTCGTGATGACGCAAACCTCTTCCATGTCATCGATGATGCCGACCAACCTACTATTTCAGTAGATCGCACACGGGATGAGTTATCAATGCAAACAGGAGGAGGGGAAAGCAGATGGTCATAATAGATCTTTGGACACGCGACATCTTTTCAAGTGTAGTTAGAGACTAGTAAAGGGGCCACTGTGGTGGTCATGCAACATCAGGATGCCGCGGGAGCTGTTGAAGTGGTCGCTGACCACATGAAAGAGTCCTTTAACGTGCATGTTGTACCACTGGCAGATCTTTCAGGAGCACGGGATGCTCAAACTATTGCCAGAACCTCAATGACTCCTGCAGAACATGAGGATGCATTGGACAGATTGCTTCAAATAGGACAAGTTTTAACATCCCTGTTTGACATCCCCCAGGATGTAACAACAATTCAATCAGACCTCATTTCCACAAAGGGGAAGCTGGTGCTATCCAACGTAAGGGCAGAGCATGCTGAAGCTGAAGTGTAGAAACTACAAGAGCAGCTCGTAACCTTACAAGTAGCAGAGCGTGATCCTTTGCAATTTGTTCTTGCAGACCAGCTAGACAACTTTATAACCGAGCAACTAACAAAACTAATTGCAGAAAATAAAAAGGTGGCAGAAGAAAAGGAGACGACCACTTGGGATGCCTTCGTAGCTCAAGCACAAACTCATGCACATCTTAAGGCACTCAAGGCCTTACAAGAAGAGAATAAGCAGTTGGTTGTAGATAATCTTCGGTTGACTTCTATGGAGAAACAAAAGAATGTTCTCAATGAACACTTTCATCAATTATGAGAACAATTCATTCGGGTCAACCGAGATGTAAGCCGTTTAGTTAGAGAAAATCAAACCCTCTCAATGGAGGAGGTACGTGCTATTCAACAAAAATCAGCCATCGAGATTAGCACATGACAGAATGAGGCTAAACGACACGAGAAGCTGAAGGAGCATTTTCGTGATCAGGTGGGGATGTACAAAAAAATCCTGGAGAAGGAGATCCATATGGCCAAGGCTCAAATCAAAAACATCAGTGCCCAAGACATTGATTGGGGGGCCATATTGGACACTTATGCCTTCGCCCACTAAGCGAAAATTAAGAACCGGGACTTGCAGATCCAAGACTTGACTGAATACATGGAGTTGACAAACCTTCGATATGCCAACCTGGCCATGTTAACAGTAGGGCATCCGAGGTCAAAGCTCGAGTAGCAAGTAGCTTTCACCCATATCAAATATGAAGCAGAATTTTTAGAGCAAAAGAAGTTGGCTGAGAAACTAGATGTTGCAAATTCTGAACTTGTGGTGGTAAAAGAAAGCTACCAAGGACAAAAAGACGTTGCAACCGACTTAGCTCGATGGCTAACAAAGCTGCACAAATACAAAGATAAAGCCAAATCCTATGAAGAGGAATGACGAGTGTTCGCGGCATGGTATGTCAAGGCTAATCAGATGTTTTCGCAACTACCCTATCCGTGGGAAGTGTCGACTCCATCAAACATCGAAGCATCAACATGGACGGCACAAGACCCTCAGATCGAAGAGGAGAAGCTCCAGGATATTCTTCAGCATCGTCAACCTTCAAAGTTTGGAGCACATGACAAAGGGAAAGCACCCATGGAGGAGCCACCGCCACCAAGAACTACATGAGTTCCACATTTTTGTAGTTGTAGTATTTTTTCTTTGTGTTGTGTCTTCCCACACTGCGGCATTAGTCCATTTCTCTTTCCAGTTAATAATCCCATACCTATCCACTTTGTAATCACTGAAGCTTGTTCTCCTTGTAACTCGAGGATGAGTTTTTATTCAGTTGTGGGGGTATGATGAGACGCGATTCGCATAGGCCGTGATATTGCGTACGCAATATCACGTCCACCGCAATATTGCATCTTCCCTACGATATCGCGTACGCGATATCGCAGTCAGCCGCCATATCTATAAATAAGATGTGGCTCTCCCTTGTTTAGGATCCCAGTTTTAGAGTAGTAAAGCTCTGGTAGTTTGATTCCTCTAGAGTTGGAATTTTTCCCGTGTTTGCTCGTAGTGTTGTGAATGTAATTGTACGATGTCTTTATTCGAGTGTGCTATACTTGAACACGCACATGACTGGTAATAAAGATCGAGATTACTTCATCATTGCAGCATTCACTTTGTTATTTATTTATTCGTTATTTATTTAATGTTATTTATTATTTTCTCTCTCTCACCCTTAAACTCCTAGANTGCTCGTCGCACTTAGGCTAGATTAGATTTTCTTACCCTTTTCCTCCTAGTTTAGGTTAGTTAATATTATTTTCCATTGTCTTCAGGAGTAGCGTTAGAATTAGGAACACATCATACACCTCATCTAGACTAAACCATACGTGACATATGCAATACTAGTCTAGGTGGGAAGACAACGAACTGTGACCTAAGGATAACTGTCTAGGTGCCACAACTAGTCCATCTGCGGAGTTCAACCAGATCATGCGTGCGACGGTCGTTTTGTATGGTTGAGTGTAGGGGTACCTCGCCACTCATCAAATACCAACAATGTTATCACTTAGTTTGCCAGTAGCATAACACCAGGTAATCTTAGTGGTGAATGTATGAGTTTAGAATGTGTACAATAAGTTAGAAATAGACATTCAGCATCCTCAGGTTATAATATGATATACTCTATTTTTTATTAGATTAATTACTTAATTTATATATTTTTAATTATTTTATTAAAATGCTAAAAAATTATCATAATCATATGACTCACTGTGGACTAAAGCATATGTAGTAGAACCACTACTAGTTTGAGTGGAAAGACAGTAATCAATAATTATCAAATAGCCTTCTAGATGCTAATGTTAGTACCGTTTAAGAATTATGATATGGTCTACCATGATACATTTAGATCATATGGTAGAACATTAGCCACACTTGTTGCTCATCATTTAGTGTCATTATTGGGGATGTTGCAAATAGTTTAGGAAGTTATATTACAAAAAGTTGTGTAATAAATTTCATGATCTATCTTTTTGAAAATATTTATATTATAAGACACATGCATTGTTGATTCTAGTGTGCACTTTGAAAACTCACATTTCACCCATCCTACTTGCCTAATATGTAGATTTCAAGGTAGACAAAGAAGTGAATACAATAATCCAAACTTCAAAGTGATAGAAAGTCATCTTTACATATGGAAATATGACAAAAATAAGTGAAAGCATGAAGATAAAGTTCAAACTTTAAGAAAAGTCAAAGATTAAGTAAAGCCAAAGTAGCTTTCTTGTAACATAGGGGCCAAAGCCATGTAAAGTCTATTGGGAATCTTATGTCACAAAATATATGATAGGAATTTTCATTATTTTTGATTTTAGAAAAATATTGATGGGTGGATGCAATTAAAGAATGACTTTTCTATTCAATTATTTATAAAATAGGCTTATCCCATCATATTCTATTATGACCCCATAATTTGGCTATAAATACATGGAAAAAAGATCATTGTAATAATGTAGAAGTAATAGGAAAGGTTGAGCTATGAATTTCTCTCAAATTATTCCACATTCATTTATAAATTTATATTTCATCACATTTCCATGAAAATTAGTTTTTAGTTTTCAATATCTTTCTAATCCACTATTTTATCATCCAAAATTCAATAATAGTTTGCAATAACTCTATGAATAATTCTTAGTTTACATATCAAAAATTTCTCATCTCCAACATCTCCTTCAAAGTTTTCACATCAAGTTCATCTTAGGTCTAGTCTAATAACAATTCTAGAAGTTTAAAAGGCAACAAAGTGGGATTCATCAATTTCCCCATGAAATGTTATTTATTAAGACCAACTCAACATCTTAGTTTGTTTAGCGATCATAGTCAACTCCAAAAAAATAAATTTTGTTCAAATCCAACATTAGAATCTCATGTTATTGAAGTTTTTCAATATGATCATGACTCATGATCAAGTCGTATTGTAAGTTTCTTAGATCATAAACTCACCATGACTTATGGTATCTTGTTTTTTGATTCTTTACTCATGGTAAAATACCATGATCTAATCATGATTTCTTGTCAACTCTTGATGTCAACCATGATTTGTGGTTAATTTAGAATTGCAACTATGGTTTTTGGGTTCCTTGTGAAAAGATATTTAGGATAAGGTAAATTCACTGTGACTCATGGTTCACTTGTGGTTTATGACCATGAATTGTTGTTGACTTATGGTTTCTAATAATTCAAACTTTAGACCATTGATCATCACTACATCTTATGAAGCCCTTGTGGCCTACTTGTGAAATCCTTAGCTCTCAAAATTCATTATTTTTTATCAAACCAGAACTTGTTGTTACTTATGATGACTCGTGATAAACTTGTGGTCATAGTCCATGACTCATGTTGTAATATCAAACTTGTGGTAAAAAAAAAAAATTACAATTTTCATTATATTTTTGTAGATTTTCATAACTCCAATTAAGGGTTCATTCATCCAAAATTCCCAACAATTGGTATTAGTGTGAAGGATGACTCCATGGGAGACCCAAATAAGAATTTTTCATCATGTTTAATTATTTTTTGTGGTAGTCAAATTTCAGGTTATGCTAGAGATTGACATAGGGGTTATTAGACTTAAATGATATCTAGAACATTATAGAAAAGAATAATGATATTTCAAAGACTCTACAAAATTTTGAGAGAGAAATTTTAGAAAACCATTAGCATAATAAAAGGAATTATATGCAACTTAATTTGTGAGAAGATAAGAAATGCAAATTCAAATTTGAAAACAAGCCAATAAATGTGCTTGTACATTCAAGAAAAATATGAAGCAAAGGAAGGCACAAATATTGCAAAATCATAAACCACAAAAGAATAAGAAGGGCAAGCAAAAATTGAAGACAATAAGAAAAAAAAAGAATAAAAATAAAAAATTAATCAGAATCAAAATTCCATTAACAAGTAATAAAAATGAAAGAGAAAGCTCCTACAACTTGTGGTTACTTATCATGACTCATGGTAAAGTCATGGTCATAGACCATGCCTCATGTTGTAATATCACAACTTGCTGGAAATACAAATTTTATAATTTTCATCAAATTTTTGCAGATTTTCATAACTCCAATTAAGGGTTCATTCATCCAAAATTCCTAACAATTGGTATTAAAGCAAAGGATGACTCCATGGAAGATCCAAATAAGAATTTTTCATCATTTTTAATCATTTTTTGTGACACTCAAAATTTAAGATTATGGTAGAGATTGACATAAAGGTTATCAAACTTAAATGATATCTAGAACATTATAGAAAATAACAATGATATTTCAAAGACTCTAAACAAAATTTTGAGAGAGAAATTTTATAAAACCATCATAGAAGAAAAATAATAAAAGGAATTATATGCAACTTAATTTGTGAGAAGATAAGAAATGAAAATTCAAATTTGAAAACAAGCAAATAAATGTGCCAACACATTCAAAAAAATATGAAGCCAAGGAGTGCATTGATCAAAATATATAAAATTTGAAGGTTGGCATAGATCTTGTAAAATCATAAACCACAAAAGAATAAAAGGGGAAAGCAAAAATTGAAGAAAAAAAGAAGAAAGAAAGATAAGAATACAAATAAAAAATAATTTAAAATAAAAAATTCCATTAACAAGTAGTAATAATTAAAGAGAAAGTTCCTATAAAAAAAGATGAGTTCAATATTCAAAACAAATCACTAGGGACTAAACAAAAGCCAAAAAAAAAAAAGTCAAAAATTGGAGGGCCAATATCAAAAGAAAATATGGAACTAATCTTTCAATATTATTTTCATTCCAATAAATAAATAGAATTAAATAAGTGGCTATTAGAAATAGGTTATACAAATCACATGATCTCAAGGATTAAAGACTTCATTAATGTGTCATTTACTAAAGGCTTAGAAAAACTTTACTTTGAAGATGGAAAACATAAACTTGAAAGATAAAAATCATTTTAAAATCAAATATTGTTTTATGTTCCAAATCTTGAAAAATCCCTCCTATTAGTTAGTTAATTAACATATGATGACTACAAATTAGTCTTTGATAAACAATCATGCATCATTTATGATGAAAACAACTTGAAAGCCAAATTTGAAAAGCTTATTCTTTGATAAACAATCATGCATTGGAAACAACTTGAAAGCCAAATTTGAAAAGCTTAGTCTTTGATAAAAAATCATGCATCATTTATGATAAAAACAACTTGAAAGCCAAATTTGTAAAGCTATCTATTACCTACATCAACTCCAAAGATAGATAATTCAAAAGATAGAAGAATATAAAATATGCCTTTAGAGAATGAAAAGAAGAAAGAAGAAATAAAACTTAGGATTCAAAACTAGGTTTACAAAATCTATTGAAAGAAGAAGAGTAAACTACTTCCACCACAAAATTAGAAACTGAAGAAATGAAAAAGAAAAAAAAGAAGGTCCATCCAACAAAACGCATTCCATAAAATTAAAAGAGCCTATCATCATTTCACCAAACTATTCAAAAGAGGTAGATGACAATCTAATACAACAATCAATCATTAAATCACAAAAGTAGCAAGTAATAGTCTTTGAAATACAAAAGTAGCAAAGAAAAGCTTAACCAAGGAAAACTATAATCAAGAACTTTAAATAGGTTTCCAAAAATATTAAAGATTGGCTAAACTCAAGAATAAGCCAAAACAACTCCAAAGTGCTTCCTAAAAAAGGGATTGTTGGTTCTAGTATGTACTTTGGAAGATTACATTTCATTCATCCTACTTACTAAAGATGTGGATTTCAAGATAGAAAAAAAGTGAATATAGTAAATCCAAATTCAAAGTGATACAAATTTTACAATTTTCATGAATTTTTTGTAGATTTTCATAACTCCAATTAAGGGTTCATTCATCCAAAATTCCTAGCAATTGGTATTAAAGTGAAGGAAAACTCCATGGAAGATCCAAATAAAAATTTTTCATCATGTTTAATCATTTTTTGTGACACTCAAAATTTCAGATTATGGTAGATTTTGACATAAGGGTTATCAAACTTAAATGATATCTAGAACATTATATAAAAGAACAATGATATTTCAAAGACTCTAAACAAAATTTTGAGAGAGAAATTTTATAAAACCATTAGAGAAGAAAAATAATAAAAGGAATTATATGCAACTTAATTTGTGAGAAGATAAGAAATGAAAATTCAAATTTGAAAACAAATAAATGTGCCAATACATGCAAGAAAAATATGAAGCCAAGGAGTGCATTGATCAAAATCTATAAAATGTGAAGGTTGGCATAGATCTTGCAAAATCATAAACCACAAAAGAATAAGAAGGGAAAGCAAAAATTGAAGAAAAAAATAAGAAAGAAAGATAAGAATAAAAATAAAAAATAATTTAAAATAAAAAATTCCATTAACAAGTAGTAACAATTAAAGAGAAAGCTCCTATAAAAAAAGATGAGTTCAATATTCAAAACAAATCACTAGGGAATAAACAAAAGCAAAAAACAAAGTAAAAAATTAGAGGGCCAAATATAAAAAAATAATTAAAAATAGGAAGACAAAGTTCAAACTTGAAAAAAATTCAAAGATTAAGTAAGGTCATATTAACTCTTTTGTAATTTAGGGACCAAAGCTATGTAAAGTCTCTTTGGAATCTTATGCCACAAAAGATAAGATAGGAATTTTCATTATTTTTGATTTTAGAAAAAAAATTTATGAGTAAATGTAATTAAAGAATGATCCTAATCTCTCATGTCTCTTGAATTTCTTGCCCAAGTAATCATAAAATAGGCTTTTCAATCCCATTATTCACCTTACTATTGTATGTAATTATATACCTAATGGTTTTATAGAGTATAGTCTAGGATTCCAACTAAGGTGGTTGTGTGTTGCTTGGAATAAGTCATGATTTACATTTGACTTTTAAGATTCCCATAGACATTTGTAGGAGTGGTTATGTAAGGGCATTGTGTAGGAGCCTGCTTTGGGGAGGATCCACTTGCATGACTTTTGTTGATTATGGTTCTAAATCAAAACTTCACATCTTTAAAGATATCATGGGAAACTTCTCTAAATTTATGCATGATTTTGTGACCACTTCTCATCAATCTTGATTATCTTTAATACTTTTATATTGAAATTTCTTCTAAATTCAAAATTTCTTTGGAATTTTTTGAACCACATGTTTTTCAATGTTTCAATGCATTTAAAATATCTTGCAAACTAGACCTTTGATTTTAGTTATTTGAAAACTGGTAAGCTTTTAGATATTGAGCTCATTTATCATGGGGGCTAGGAATTTAATTTTTAAAATTTTTCTAGTATCCCATTTTTGAACATTATAGTAACTAATAGTAAAAATAATCAAAATGACTTGAATAACTTGATGATTTTAGTTACCTTAGAGCCTTGGAAAACATTATTATAAAATCACCTTAAGCCTAAATGCTAAATTTTTTTTTTGAATTTTGAGCTAAAGATTCAAAAAGAGTTAATCATTAAGGAAAAATGATCAAACTAATGTTGATCCTTTGATGACTTTATAGGATACCAAATGGAATGCCTAAGGTTGAAGGTCTTTTACAAGGTAAGGAAAAGAGGCTACGAGGAGGACGGAGGAGTATATACCCATGGACAATGTAACACCTCATCCTACTACACTTGGGAGGATGAAGTGATGCACAGGATCACTAGTAACAAGACAACTAAAGCATGAAAAACCAAGAAATTAGTGTTACATGAAAATACATTAAGAATAAATTACTCGATGTATATATATTATGGAAGGTTAAATTGTAAAATAGTCCATGCCAATCTAAAGACATAATCAAACATGATAATGCATTTATATAGATTATACAAACATGAATAGTCTATACTATTGTACAAAAAAATATACATCAAACAATTCTTGAAGATTTTTCCCTCCTCTTCTCTCTCTCTTAATGCTCACATGCATTCCTACAACTTCCATCAGTAACTAAATAGAGTTAGTATAAAACTTAGTGGAAAGCCTTCACACTTTCCCTACTAGATGGTCAAAAAGTGTTGCAGTGGAGAAGAGGAATGGGGTACAAGGCAACTTGCATTAACTATCAATCTTGCGCATGCTCAAAGCAGCACATGTACATATGATATCATACACAACACTTGCATAATCATTACTAAAGTGAACCGATGGCTATCACATAGTCATAGATATAGTCATTATCAAACATAATCAATCATGCATCCATTACGCCACACCACATACATCTTTGCTATCATGTCCATTCCATCATACCCATTCCATACCATCAAACAATACATGGAACACATAATCATAGAGTAATCATAAGATATATTATTCACACTATGACTTACAAATTGATATAATCATATACACCTTATCCATGTATTCACTAACATATCCACACTTAGTGTAGCATGTGAAATATTCCATGAGTAGTTAAAAACAACCATTTCTTGTAGGTCTTTTATTAGTCTTTTATTTACCCAATTGGTGTTAGGGTCCATCAACCTATGACCTAAAATTACTAGCCTTATGAAGAACTGACCATAGGCATGAACACACCTATGCCATGTATTAGCTATAGGAATGAACAAGCCTATGCTATCCCACTCTCAAGATGAGGCTTGAGATAGGAGCCTCACTGATGCATCACCTTTAGGGTTAATCCATACCTACCTCTAGGATGCTTCATCACTAACTAGTCCACATCCTTATGCTAGCACCACCTACCAACGACTGCTACAAGGGTCATTACGAAGACATGTATAAATTTAGACTTGCTTAAGCCAATAGATGTTGCATGAACAACACATTTAAAATAAACATAACATGTCCACATATATCCACACCTAACAGTCACATTCATTTTATGAAAATTATACCACAACTTGACAAAACAAAATTTCATGCCACAAGCATGCTTCTTGAACTATATATAATTCTATAAAAATGACGACTATTGTAACCTTTAAGATGATATATATCAAAAGAGAAAAAATTTCACAATTAAAAAGTATGTCTCAAGATGATTCCAACGACACTAATTTCACCTCATTTAGAGTCCTGGAAGCTAAAGTTATGTCCCTTTAAAATTTAATTAATAAAATAATAAATAATAATATTTAATTATAACAGTGATGATTGAAACTCCTAAAAACTCCCATGCCATAATAGATCCATAAAATATAATATTCCAACCATGATAGTCTCATCAACATCACATCTAATATTCCAGGCAGTCCACATCATTTTATACATCACATACTTATTACTAAACAATCTGCAACCAAAGTTGTAAAATTTTAGGAAATTTGCAAAATAATATGTCAAAACTTAATCTTTTAACTATCTAGCCCACATGGCCATATCATAGGATCATATAGACTAATTCAGCAAAAAAATATAGGGTAAAGGTAAAGGCAACTCACTAATTAAAATTTTTGAAGTAGAAAGTTTGAAATAAGAATAAAATTTTCAAAAATCATGCAAAACTCTATTTTGATCTAGACAAGTTCTATACCCACATAGATACAACTGCAACAATTTCAAATTCAAGTTCAAAGTAAGCAAAATCCTTTCATAAAGCTAAAATTCTAGAGCATTATTTTGTCAAGTTTATCAAGTTGTTGAGATGTCGTAGATGCTACATTATAGATGCTATGTTGCATTTGCATTGATGCACCCCCGTTGATGCATCTTAGTTAATTACTACATCGTAGATGCTATATCGCATTTGCTATAACTCAGCTGTGTTAATGCATCCTTGTGGATGCATCCCCATTGATGCAGGCAAATAAGTTAATACATCTTTGTTGACATAGCATTTATATTTGCCTTTAAATATGAAAGCATCCATTGCATATTTGACACCATTTGGTCAATAGTCTAGTTGAACTCTTATAGTTTTCTTTTATAATCTTAGCAAATAATCATTGAGTGCCTACAGGATGAATTCTAGTTAATTGTACAACATCTTATTTGAGTGATGTTGTACCTAGATACATTTCATGAATGAGAACAAGGTCAAGATTGATTTATATTCATTGAAATACTTTGAGTTAGAATAGATTTATTTTCAATGTAGGTTATTTTCTATGTACGTAGTTGATATTTACATTTCCTTGCACTTTAATCAATTAGTGGAATGAGCATGACTAGTTTCAATTGTAAACATGTATTCGCTTGATAATCCTAGTAGTGTTATTGCTTGGGTTGTCTAGTAGCATAACACTTGGTAATCCTAGGAATAGGTACATGAGTTCAAGACATATACGGTAAGCTAGGAATGGATAGTCATCACACTTAGGGTCGTTTTAGATTTAATTTTATTATTAATTAGATCAAATAATTAATTTCTATGTTATTATTTAGTTAGTTTTAGGGAGGCTATTTAAATCCTACCTAGGAATCAAAGGAAGAGCTAAATCAAGTAGCTAAACATGAAGAATATTTTTAGATTTAAGGAAGGCTATAATGATAATCTATAGAATCACTTGCAAGTTGTCCACAATGCTTTTGTCTTATAAAAAATTGAGAAAAAATGATAGAAGTTAATGTTATTTCCAATAATAATTATTAAATAGGTTGAAAAGTGGTACAAATCATTAGAACCAAACTCCATTCACTGATGGAGCATAATGTTGGAGGTCTTTAATGATAAGTACTAAACTTACTCTTAGGTATCCAACTTAAGGAAGTAGATCCAAGGATGGAGGTAAGTGAACCATGAATGCTTTGATGCTAGCTTGAGTAGGTCTTATGCATTATTACATATGTGCCTAGACAATGGCTTTTCTCAAAAGGTGTAAATGAGACATATTATAGATGGACTATGGCACGAGACATGTGAAACTCTTAAGGTCTATGCCTAAGGGAGATTATCAAGGATGTGAGTTCATCAGATCCAAAAAATCATTGATTAGATTACCCTAGAAGGAGGAGAACTTATAAAGAGGGAGATTGAAGAGGAATATAATAGGGACCCATCCCATTATAAAAGGGATGTACATGCTTATGGCATATGAGAAGAAAAAGATCTAATGAAAGAAGTGATTTAGAGAAAAAGCTTGTCAATTTAGAAATATGTTTCAAAGATTGTAGCCAAGGTTGAGAAGATGTGGAACTCTATGGATGAAAAATTTTCATCCACTCTAAAGATAGCAAAACAGAAAATAGTAAGCTCTAGTGAAAGAGAAAGAGAGAGAAAAAAAGAAAAAGATAAGTAGAAACATATATAGGCAGAAAGGAAAATATGTTGCTGTTGAAGAGGTTATTGATTCATAGTAATAGGAAGATGATGGATGCTATTTGTACTAATATTAATATCCCAAAGGATGTTGTCCCATCATGATATACTTGTAAGTATCAAAGACATGCTTTGAATCCAATGTTTGTCAAGAAGCAGATGCTAAGGAGATTGTCTTATCCTCAAGGAAATTACACATAATCCTCCTAGTAACAACAATAGTATTTGAGTGGGGCTTTTCTTCAACCTTAGAAATAATATTACTAGTAGTGGAAAAACTTGTAGTAGTAGGAGATGCTACCACCTAGGTAGTAATATTCCTATAAGTAACTAGAACCTTATGCTTATTATGTCCAACAACTCAATTTTCTAAGTGGTGCCACTACTCATACACCCTTATACTACTACTATTTGCCTAAATATCATTGACCTAGTACTCCAATGCTAACTCACCTTCTTATGCTTATCATCTATCTTTAAAATAACCTTAAGATTCTTATACTCTTCTACCACCACCACCACCACCACCAATGTAGGACAAGTTACCTTGATAGCCACAAATGAATGTAACATGTTTTGTTCATATGTGAATGGATGATAGTGCCAGTAGCTTTGAACATAAGCCTTCAAATTGTTCTTTCTTTCTAGTGGTTCCTGCTTTTGTAAAGGGAGCTGGTGAAGTTATTGGTCCATTTGATTTAAATATAAACTTGCAACTATGGTCCTAGATTAAGCTTGAACATCTTTCAACATTTTAAATGAGATAGTGCTATCTTCAAATCAAAGGTTAAATATCAGGACTGTCATGCTTAGTCATGCAATGAGTGATTGGATCAAAGTAGGAATTATTATCCAAAATGTGAATATATTTAAAAAACCATTTTAGTTTTTTACAAATTGTTGGAAAATCTCCATGAAAAGCTCTTTTAGAGTAATGTTCTACAATTAATATGATTTCTCAAAAAAATTTACAAGGCATGAAACCTATAATCACTAAAGAAATGCAACATTAGATCAAAGCTTATTGATTAATATATCCTTGTTTTGTTGAAGTAGGTACAAGATGTGATAACCACCATCAGTGGATGGTCATACCCAATGAATGTCTTAGTAATATACATGGGAAGAAACAAGGGAGAATTTTTGATCATTAAGGGAAGAGCTTGGCTTACCATCATTGTTGTTAAACTTAGAATCAAAGATCTCTCCTTGAAGATCTCTAAGGAGGATAAACGAGAAATGATATAGAAATAAAAAGAACATAGGATGTAATTTCATGGAAAAAATCTAGAGCATCAAATAGACCACCACTTGAGTATGCAGTAAATATATAGAGTAAGCATATGTGCAATAATGCCTATATGCAGTAGCCACAAAGCAAGAAAACACTAGTGGCTAATAAAGAAAGAAGAATGCAAGTTAGAAGTATGCATGGAATTAGTGCAAAAGCTCACAAATACCTATGTAGATAAACTTGATGAAATGGAATGAGTCAAAGGATAACTTTCCCAAGCATGCCATAAACAAGAAGAAGATGTTAACTTGTAAAAGTTAGAAATCCTAGAAAAGATAGAGTTGAAGCCCATAAAACTAAAGGTTTTACTAGATTCTCTTAAATATATGTGTCTAAATAAAGCCAAATCAATAATTGTTAATGCCAACCTCATCAAGGAAAAAATTAAAATTACTAGAAGTATTTAATAAATGACCAACAACCTTTTCTCCATGCATGCATTGATCCATGCATATATTAGTATTAGTTCTACATAGATCTAGCCATGAAGCCATGCAACCAAAATTAATGAAAGTTGAATCCCAAGTTGAAATAGATTTTGAAATAAGAGCTTGAAAAGCTCCTCAAGATAGGATTCATCTATCCCATTATTGATAGTAAAGAGATAAGGCTACTTTTTATTATTCCAAAAAAAGGAGGATAAGTTGAGAATATGTGTTAACTTTAGGCTATTGAATGTGACCACATTTAAAGATATTATTTTTTACTACCATTTTTTGGTTAAGTCCTAGATACCATTGCAAGACATAAATACTATGGTTTTTGGATGGATACATTGGCTATTATGAAATTCAAATAATTTCAAAAGATTAGGTTAAATCCACTTTCACATATCCCTGTGGGACATTCTCATATAAGAAGATGTTCTTTTGCCTTTGCAATCCTCTTGCAACATTTTCTAGCAACTTGTTATTAATATTTTTCAGAAGTAGAGTGACAATGGTATAGAAGTCTTTATGAAGGACTTCCCCACATATGGTTTCAATTTTGAACAAGGCTTGGACTATTTGGAGCAACTATTGAAATGATGTGTGGAGATCACTCTTAAGATCAACTAGCAAAAGAACGATTTGATGGTCTAAGAGGACATTGTTCTTGGGCATTGCATCTTAGAGAAAGGAATAGAGGTGGATTTTGAAAAAAATAAAGATAATTTAAGGCATAACGTAGAGGTCAAAGATAGTCAAGGATATTAGATCATTCCTTTGGTACATAGGTTATTATAGGATATCCATTGAGAATTTCATTAAGATTACTAAATTATTGGCAAAGTTGAATAAGAAGAATGTACCATTCAAATTGACCAATGATTATGAATATGCATTTGAGCTATTAGGATAGAAGTTCATAGAAACATCTATTTTATAAGACATTGAGTAGTCTAGATTATTTCACATTATGACTAATATGTCCAACTATGCTATGGGGTCATAATCACATAACTAGATGCAAAACATTAAAAAACGAAATCAATGCAACATCCACTATGTGAGTAGAAGATTTGCATATGCATAAAATAACTTCAAAACCATAGAAAATGAATTGATGATAGTGATGTATGCATTGGAAAAGTTCAAATCTTATGTGCTTGTTTATTCCATGGATGTGAACATGAAGCACAATGTCATATAGTTTCTATTGAATAATTTAGTGGTTAGCCTTTGTGTGATATGATGAATAGTTATATTATAGTAATTTGTTTTGAGGATGATTGATAGAAAGAACATTGAGAACATCATTGCTAATCATTTCTCTTAGTTATAATAGAATAAGAAGTTTGATGAAGAGTCTTCTTCAGATTAATTTCTATATGATCTTTTATTTACAAATTCCACAATAGTTTTATCATTAGGGTGAAAGCCATGATTCATTGATTTTCTCACCTATCTGATAAAGCAAATGATCCATTTTGAGTGGGATAGGTGTAAGAAACACTAATTCTTGCATCAAGAAAAATGCTTCATGAAAATAGAGAGTAAATTCTACAAAATTTGTATTGAATGCATAGTTTAATGATGTGTAGCCAAATAGAGCCAACAAAGAGTTCTCCAAGATAGACATAAATGACCTTTTAGGGGCCACTATATGAGGAGATGCATAGCCATAAAGATTCTTATGGCTTAGTACTTCTAGCCATCTCTCTTTAGAAATGCTTATTAGTTCATGCGATGTTGCAATTTTTGGTAATGTGATGGTGGGATCATTAATCATTTTGAAGAATCTTATTAGTGGATGTAGCAATTTTTTGATTTATGAGGATTTTATTTTATGGATGCTATCATACCCATGTCTAACCTAAAACTTACATTATTGTTGTTATTAACTACTATACAAAATGGGCTAAAGTTACTATAGTAATAGATTACATTGTAGCCATTGCCACAAAATTTTTAAAGTAGCATGTGGTAAATAGATTTGTTATTCTTAGTGATGACCAATGGCATATCCCAACACTTTATGATACAAGTCACAAGTTTTTATGGACCAAATTGTAATCCATGGATGGACAATGTAATTATGATAGGAGTTGATATTAAGTTTGTGATCATTGTCTTCTCACCTTGAGTTAGTGAAATTTGAATGTATTGTTTAACTCATAGTGAGGCATATGATAGATGACATTGTGAGGTTATCATTACTCTTAGTGATAAACATTATTAAAATTGAAATTTAAGTCTATGTCTAAGTAACACAAAAAAGGAAATCTATTTTATCTTAGAGCGATGAGTATTTGCTCTTGGTTTGCTGGCCATGTCTTAGGCTTATGTAATTGTCATTGGGATTACCAAGTGGAGTTGCTACTAAGAAAATCAAGTGAAACCACTATTGGGTTACCAAACAATTACACTTCAATGCTTGAAACTAATCATACCCATTTCACTTAATTAATGGACATAAAAAGTATAGTACTTTTGAAATGTAAAATATTAAGCTAAGAAAATAGGAAAATTATGCTAAGTGAATAATAGAATAAAAGAACTAAGGAATGCTGTAATGATGTAAAATAGTTTTGATCTTTATTGCTAGTCATAAACTATGCCCAAGTACAATTTACTCGACTAAGGAATTTGGTCAACTACTTAACATCACATTATGGGCATTCAAACTATGGCTAAGATTATGAAATTAAATTACAAGACTTTTAGTACGAGTTGGAGAAAAATTGGTATTTCTTGTGCACCCAAGTGTCAGTATTTATAGGGCTACATAGCTCTTAAGACATTGTATCAATAATGATTTTTCATGAGCTACAATATCATACGTACAATATCGCACTTTGTAAAAAATGGTTTTATCATACCCCCACGACTGATTGAAAATTAATCCTTGAGTTTAAAAAAATGAGGATAGAGTTCCTTATAAAATTGGAAGGTAGATTTGATTTGACTTAACTTAACTATTTACATGACTCTAAATGCTGCATTGGTATTTTTACAAAAATTGGACACAACTACATTTGACAAACAAAATAGAAAAAAAAAACTAAAGTTGCTCGATGTAGGCCTTAAATTCTAGGTGGTGGAGGCTTTTCCATCGAGTTGTTCCCTTGTCATCAAGCTTCTAAAATTGATATCTGTTTAGGAGTACATGAAGTTTTTCTTCTTCCATCCTATGATCATGTATCATCCATGTAGATTATGCAATGGATGGAGTTGAAACATCCCATAGACATGGTAATTGTGGAAACATTTTGTTGGCCTTGATGTACCATGCCACAAACTATCATCGTTCTTCTTCAAAGGCCATAGCCACTTAACTTCTACTAATCGATCATCTAGCATGCTAGGTTGTCTACAACATCATTTTGTCCTTGGTAGCTAGCCTTTACAATCTCAGTTCTAAGTTTACAACATGCAACTTCTAAAAAGCATCCTTCTGATCAACAAACTTCTTTTGATACATGGCATATATAGTTGCTACCTATTACTTGAGCTCATTACAAGGCTATCTTGTAGTCAACATGGCTAAGTTATTGTGATGTAGGTTAGCTAACCCAATGTGGTCTGTTAAGTTCTTGATTTGTAGGTCCTTATTCTTTATTTTAGCTTGATGGATGGGGGCGAAGATTTTTAGGAAAGGCTACCAGTATGGTGTTTGGGAAATGATAGAATTGATTCTAGCATTTGCCATTTGGATCTCCTTTTTATTTATCTATTTATACATCCCCATTTGTTTCTTGAAATTCTCTTTTAGCTTTTTGTGCTTCTTGACCTCATTCTACCATGTGCTTATTTCAATAGTAGACTTTTGTCAAATGGCACGTACTTCCTCCATTGACAAGGTTCTGTTCTCATGGGTCAATTTGTTCATGTCTTGGTTGACTTAAATGAACTATTCTCATAGTTGATGGATGCTTTCTCAACTTGGTATAGTTGATATAGTTGGAATTCTTTTACTTCTTAATGTTAGTCAACTTGGTATTATTTCTAGCAAGTTTTTTATTCTTCTTCTCAAGGGCAGTGAAAGCTTTGGCATGTGCGTATGTTTGAGCTTCTACTACTAAGGCATTCCACAGAGCCTTCTTTCTTTCCATTTCCACTTGGTATATTTCCTGCAATTAACTATTGTTGGCGACCGTTTGGGACGCGATCACCAACGAGTATCCTCGAACAGGATTTAGGTGCCTACTGGTCTCTGGCAACACCAAGGCCCAGATACCTCCAAATAAACTCAGTAGTTAATGTGATATGTGTGTGTGTTGTTGTGGCATGTGGTTGTGTGAAATGTAACGATTGCGTTGTGTGTAAACTACAAATGACTTACTTTAAAGAGATTCAGCCAACTTTGTCAAATACTGTGAGTTGTTGAAAGTTTCCTATTTTGTTCAACTGCCTAGTCTATGCAGTCCTTATACTACCTACTTGTAACAAATAAAATTTTGCAAAAACATTTGAGCACAACTCCGGAAATCTACTCCTAATTTTCCCCAGAGAAAGAGATAGTTCCACAAGAAAACTAGAAATAGAGCAAGATT
>MNCI01015381.1:404094-472080 GCA_015680685.1 Gnetum montanum
CCCTCCACCATTGCTCGGCCTCCATTTCGCTGCCACTGCTCTACCTTAGATTGGCCCAAGGTTTTCTTTTCCAGCCGGTACGCAATTTGATTTTAAAACATGTCTGCAGAATCTGGTAAAACGTTGGGCCTTTGGCCCCTGCGGCAGCCAAGCCCATGGCCACAGCTATGCTCAATGGAGAAAACACCATGTTGCCATCTCTCTTTAACTTAGACACCTACTTCGCAAATTCTACCACAAACTCAGCAAATCTACTGATCATTGCATTCACATCCATTTTCAAGATTTGTACGAACTAACTATATTTCTCCCTTGCTCTCTCTCTGTCTCTCTCACTCACACGGCAAGATAGATAGTGAATCACAGAGCCAAAGATAAATGCACAAGAGCAATGATGAATAGCCGTGAACAGCCGTGAGCCTAGCACATGCGTTCTAGGCAAGCAAACGATGGATGGATCAACACTGAAGGCTGGCCATAGCGGGCTTTGAATTTATGAGTTCTCCTCCTCACTTTCATGTACGGCCCTAGCACTTGCTGTTAGCCATGTTGCTGTAATGATCATGACCTCTACATCTCTGCTCACGATCTTGTGGCTGTTGCTACCACTGTTTTGTACTTCTTGCTTAAGCCAAATCTCCCACAAATTCCTCAATTTGGTGCTGTGCCTTTTTTTTTGTAATCCTTGTGAAAAAAGGGGAGAGAGAGTGCAGCAGCAGCATAACAAAGTTTTTTAATTTTGATCTGTAGCTATGAAGGCCTAGCCTAGATTGCCTGCTGTCAGCATAGCAGAGTGTCCTGTGCCTTCAGTGGTTGGCGTATCCATGCCGCATTAAACAATGGTTTCTATGCACCACGTGTGGAATTCTTCACCTTCACATAACCAGGGCTAAATGAATCTCGTATGAACTTAAAGGAGAAAATCTTCATTGTCTGATTCCAACTCATAATCACCATTTAAATCTTCCATTGTTATATGACGTAGCATTCTGTGAATTCTCCTAGCTCTGATTTGGGTGTCCTGTTTGATAGAATTATCTGCATCTTCATCCATGTCAACGAAAGATGCATTCTTAAAATCCGCAAGAGGATGTTTCTTTTCAGAATTTGTTAAGGCATACTTTCTTGAATGCTTAGTAAAATCAAAGTCCAAGGTTGAAATGGGTCTCCCAACAACATGCACATGGCATATGCAGATATAATATAGTCTGTCAAATTCCTGAACTTGAACCCTTCCCATGAGTTCAATTTGTAGTATGTTTTCAATGCATAATACCGGGTGAGGAAGTGTGAAAGCCTGCAACTTGTCCTCCTAAAGCATGGCATATTTTGGTGACACATAAGTCCAAATGTATTCTTCCGATGATGATTTATCAATTGCATCAACTAGAGTCTTCCCTTCTTTTTCAGTTGTATTAGGTAGAGTCTCCTCTTCTTTTTGAAATGATGAATCACAATGCCCAAAGCAAAAACGAATTGTCATGGCTGAATATATTAGAGATCCCCTGTGAAAATAAGCTTTAAAGGGTCGTATTTGAACTTCATGTATGACCGACAAGTTTGTGTGCATCCTGTATGTCAATGTCTCAGGAGCCTTTGTATCAACTGATCTTTTACTTGACCAATAAGAAGGCCTACCTTCATAAGTCTGCCTTCGATCTAAAGTATGATCAATGCTTTCATCAGGGTAAATAATATAATTCCTTGTTTGCTATTGTACTATCTTTCACTCTCTGATAAAGAAATAATCTAGCACTTTAATTTTGTATCCCAAGTAGGTCTCAACATCATTTCATTTAACAGTGAATAACTTCTCCAAAACACCCATCAACCCATAACCTTAAAGCTACATGTTTACTTCTAAATTTTCAAACATACGATGTTCCAATTTTGGATAAGATAGTCCTACTATTCCATGAAATGGCCAAATGTGCCAACAACTACCTTACTTGATCAAACTTATATTGCTCAAGCTAGTTTGGGGCAACAAATCATGCAGATTTCCTTATTTCTACTCTTAGAGTTGCAAGTTCTTCTTGTAGCCTTTTCACTTTATTTTGAACATGATTTTCCCTTGTTTTTGCCATTGACAACTTTCCTTTTGTAACTATTAAGTTAGATTGCACTGCCATGATATCATTAGAGATATTAAAAGGTTTTTGCATGACCTATCCCATCTATAACAATCTTTCAAGGACATCTTCGTGGTCAAGTAATGTCATGAATGTGCTAACTAGAATTTGAGCATTGGCTTAAGAAATATCAACCAGTAGCACAATGGAAACATTAAAAGACTCTATGATGTGATCAGTTATTACTTTTTCTACTCCTACTACATCCTGGTGTTGCATGATCACAACTGTGGCACCTTCACCAATTTCTAACATCACCTGGAAGGATGTAGCATTCCCTATTATTTATTGTGCCCAATCCTCTTCTCCTCCTTCCTACAAAAATAGCTTTCCACTAGTAGGTCCTATGAAAATTATAGATCTTACTAAGCTATCTTTTACTCTATAAAGGATAGAACCCTCCCTTGCTCCCTATCTAATGGTGTTTGTAATTTGATGTAGATGGCTCATAGAAGGATGATATTCCTATGGAAATGGTTGAGCTTGTTGCACAAGTTAATCACTTGTAGGTGTTGATCCACTAGGTCTTGCTTGTTGTTGCTAAGCAATAGCTAGAATGTTACTGACTAGTGTAGATCCTAACACTCCCGTAATGCCTATTGGCTTCTCTAAATGATCTTTCTTTGGTGGCATTAGTTTTGACATTTCCATGTAGGATGCATTTTGGGCCATTCTTGGAACATTGTTGGTGTAATTTAGGATCCTCGCCTACTTGCATAGTTTCTTGATAAGGCAAGGGAATGATAATGCTAGTTTCCCTACCTTTTTCTCCTTGAATCATCTATGGATCTCTAGGAAGAGAAAATGGATGATGTTGGCATTAAATTTCCCCATCAAAATTACACTTCCTTGGGCTACATATGTTGAGATCTGATTGATCCTCTTCATTGGGAACAAGCAGTAGGTTCCAAGCTTGAAATAAATCTTTTATTCTGTGGTGAGCTTTCTATAATATTTATCTTCCTTGCCATAGGCTCTTTCTATGCACAACTTCTTAGCATCATTGTCAGACCTTGTAGAAATTTATGCAATGTTGGCTTCAACATTAGGAATGTTTAAGGCTTTGTTATTACCTGAATAGAATATGACATGGAGATCCCTTCAATGTTCATCATTGCATCATCTTGCTGGTTTTGCTAGAATTGATATACCTCTCCTAGGTACCATCTGACATCGCTGGATAGTGTTGTTCATAAGGGCAACAATTAGAGTTGTGTCTTGATGGCTTCTAGAGCAAACTCCATGAATGGATCAAAGTTCAACTCCATAATGACTATGGACATTATGGATTTCTCTTGGATGGCCTAGAGATAATTTATAGATAGTGTGAGAAACTATCCTTGTTCAAGTGCAAATGGTGCCTCTACTTTTGCTTAGGTTGACTATTCCATTATAAGAGTCTACTCTTGAATATTGAATGATTGAGCCTCTTGATCTGCATGTTTAGCTTGTAGAGTTTGTTTTCTTGCTTGGCCTCTCCTATGGCCTCTTGATCTTTTGTTACCATGTTGTGAAGGTTTTGTTCCTACAAGTCTCTTTGGGACCATCAACAATCATTAAGAATTCAAGGTTACTAAGGAATTCAAATATGTTCCTAACAGTTCATAATCCTTATTCTTGTATTCTTGGTTGATCTAGTTCTTATCCTTTTTGTTAGTTATGACCCTTATAATGATTATAGAGCTAGATTAATTTTAAAAAGAAACCTCTAATTGTAATATCTTTTTTTTTATTATGACCTTTCACAGTTTTCATTTTCTTGTTTATTGTGCCCTTAAATGGTTGGCATGATTAGTTAAGAGAGCTGGTTAAGTTCTTTAGCTTCAAGTTGATTGATAGTTGAAATGTTCTTATTATATCCTTATACTTACCCTTTATATTATCTTCTCTGTGTTAGGATATTTTGGCTCAATCTTCCTTAGCTATGTGCAATAGATCCCTCATGACTAAGTTGAGCATTCTGGGATCAAGAGGGTTCAAGAATTTCTCAAATTGAAGTTACGGTGTTGGGAAATTTGGTCCTCTTGCTATGAAATGGCAAAATGAAAAATTCTTCTAACTCCTACGTGTATATATACTATTTTTATATGAGCAAAATCATAGCTATGACATCATAACTACAATGTATGATGGCCTAATACATCGTGGCTCCAACATTACTGTGAACAAATTTTGAGATTTTGATGATTTTTCTTGGAAAAATTAAATCAATTGGACATTGTGGAAAATATGTATGCTATCTAAAGAATCTTGAATCATAGATGATGCTTGGATTTCAAAAATTTTGTGTTCAAAAGTCATAAGGAAGGAATATTGGGCCATGAAAGATTATTGGATATATATGAGATGGATTGAGAATTCTTAACATATGGATGGATTATAAAACTTTGTGGGAAGTGATATTTAAGTGCGAAAGTGACTTGGAGATACAATATGATGTGGAATTGGTCATTAGGTATGAGGTACAAGAGTTATACAAGTGGGTCCTCCCTAGAGTGGGCTTTAACCCATAGTGCCCTTGTATAACCATGCTTATAAGTGTCCATAGGTACTTAAGAAGTTGAATGTAGAATATACCTATCTTGTAAAACACACATGTTAGTATTGCCAAAATTGGAAAATTAACACTATATTATATAAAGCCATAGAATTATGATTAAGTATACCAATGAGGTGGAATGGGATTAGAAGGGATTGCAGGAATTAGAACATGAGGTGTCTTACCATAGGCATAATGAATCCCTGTGTGTAATATATAGTTAAAGTAATCATTAGCCTTTCTGTTTGAGATCCAAAGCAAGTCCAATCTACTAGTGACATTTCATTGTATCATCCTTAAAACTAACAACTATAAGACTACCATTGCTACAAGAAGCATTAACACTTGACAATGTAGTTCAAGGAAGGTGTGTATTAATAATGCACTTATTTTTGAGATTTTTGAGAAGATAACTACTTTTAGGCATGGGTAACATATCTTTCTAGTGGGATTTCAAGAAATTTTATTTTGTGCATTTAGTATAATTTTTACTATGTTGACCTTACTAGAGGACTACCTTCAAGCATGGGTAACTTGTCTTTCCAATGACATGGTAAGGTAGCACTTATTATACTCATACTTTCATTTTTCATTCAACTTAAGAAAATAATACAAATCCCCTTGATGTCACACCCTTTTCATTTCCACTTGGTTCTTTAGTCTTCTATCTAGGCGTAATGATCACAAGATTATTTTAGTTTTATTGTGAGAAGAATATCATTATGGCCATGGTAAGAACCTCTTCCTATCGAAAATGAGTGGATGGATGATGTGATCTCATTGTATATAAAATTAGTCCTTCATGATTTGATAATATAGGGAAATCTTCACCTTTTTGGGATTGCATCTTGCTTTATTCCTTGCACTTTATTGGAAAAATCAACAACAATATGTACAAATAAGTAGTGAAAATTATAGAAAAATAAAAAAATAGAGAAACAATTTGAAAATAGGAAAGAATATAAAATGATTAAGAAATGGAAAAGTATAAAAGAATGAAAAGATATAAAATAATTTGAAAAAGTAATAAGATAAGAAAAGAAAAAGATTCATTTTGGTGCTTAAGGATCATATTGGACACCCCCATGACTATCATTGAAAATAGTCAACTAAAACATTGAACAAGTAGAAGATGGTTTAATGAGTTGGGTAGAGTTCATAGAGGAATTAGGATGCTCATAGTATGATTTGACCTATTGAATATTGACAAGAATAAGTTTGTGTGGGAAAGTTGGGTGGTAAATTTGCATGGTTCCTAAAGGATATGTGACATGGATGATGTAAGGTCCTTCCCATAAGGCTTGGAACTTAGCATTCTATGGTAGGACCTTATCACCTATTTGGATTGATACTTGTCAGATACATGCATCATACCTATGTTTGGAGTACTTCTTATGTATTTCATTACTCATCAAGGCTACAAGTATGTTTTCCTCTAAAAGGTTAAGATTCATGAAACATTCTTTCTGCACTAGGCTTAAATCTAGGTCAAGTTTACTAGTAGTAGTTAATGTTTGTAGCTCTACTTGGATTGGTAGTGTAGGAAATTTTCCATAGACTAGCTTGCAGGGTGAATATCATATGGGAAGTTTCTATGTGGTCCTATAGACCCATAGAGCATCATTTAGTTTAGTGCTTCAATCTTTCCTAAATTGAATAACAATTTTAGTTAATATTCATATAATTTCCTAGTTAGTCACTTGGTGTAGTCAACTTATGGTTCACCTTAAGTTGTTGCATGAGATTTTTGAATGTAGCACCCATGAAGTGTGTTTTTTTTATCTAATTTGAGCATTTTTGATACTCCAAATCTATTTACAACATGTTGTTAAAAGAATTTAGCAGTTGTTTTTGCTGTACAATTTTTGATTGTAACTGCTTCTACCCATTTAGTACAATAATCAGCTATCACTATGATATATGCTTTCTTGTTTGACCTCAGCTTGATGGACCCCATAAAGTTAATTATCCATATGTCAAATGCTTCCAATGGCTGAATCCATTTCTATGACTCTTCATTCCTAGCCATTATTTCTCTATCACGTTGACATCTCTCAGAAGAGTGGATGAAGTTATGTGCATCTTAGAATATGATAGGCTAGAAGTAGGTTGCCATCATCAACTTAAGTGCTATCCTATGGTCCACATAATAACCACAACATGTTCCTTCCTGCACATCTTGTAGAATTATTTGGTGGTTTTTTTGGAACAAACTATCTCACTAGTCCATCAGCATAAATCTTGTAGAGATTTCCATTTATTTCCATAGATATCTTTAGTTTATGGTGGAACTACACATTCTATTTTTTATTTCACTCAATAGTGAAATCTTATGTGAGAAGATAAGTCATATAATCAATGATCCATGATTTCTCTATTAAGTTTAGAACCATTTTTATTTTTATTAATAAGTTCTCATTAGGCATCTAGCTTGATAATGGCTCTTCTTGTTCTTGTGATTTCCATCTTAGCCTTGACAAGTGATTTGCTATGACGTTATTTGTGCCCTTCTTGTCAATCATGGTGATGTCAAATTCTTGTAGTATTATGAGCCACCTTATCACCCTAGGATTCACAAATAGTTTATTCATTAAAAATTTGATTACACTATGGTTTGTGTGGACATAGATAGGATAGCCAAGCACATAAATCTTGAATTTTTCTAGCATGTACACCACGATCATAAGCTCCTTTTCAGTAGTGGTGTAATTAAGTTATGCACTATTAATGCTTCTACTAGCATAGTCTATGTAGTATGGCCTCTTTCGATCATCAAGCTATGTTAGTACTATGCCTAGTGTGTAATTGGAAGCATCTATCATTATGTGGAAGGGCTTGGATTAATTTGGATCTCTAAGGATTTGAGTTTCTATTAACTTCTATTTTTGTATCTCAAGTGCCTTCTCACATTGTCCCATCCATTGAAATGATTCATCTTTCTTGGTTAATTCTACCAAAAACTTTGCTATTTTGGAAAAACTTCCTATGAACCTTCTATAACATCCTGTATGGTCCAAAAAGGATCTAACCTCTTTAATAGTTTATGGCCTCTGGGTGATGTTCTGAATGACTCTTATCTTCTCTAGGTCTACTTCTATTTTGTTTTGTGATACCTTATGTCCGAAAATGATCCCATCTTGGACTATTAAATGGATTTTTTGCCAATTGAGCTTCAAATTCATTTCAACACATTTTTTCAATACTTACTCTAGATAGTTCAATGCTTACTTTTAATCTAGCCCATAAGCATAGAAATCATCCATAAATACTTCTACACCATTATTGATTTGTTTCTAGAAGATAATCAGTTCTAATCTCTTGAAAGTAGTGGGTGCATTACATAGGTCAAAAGGCATTTTCTCATAAGCAAATTTCCCTCATGGACTAGTGAACATAGTCTTTTATTGGTCTTTCAGTGCAATGTAGATTTGGTTGTATCTGCTGTACCCATCAAGGAAGCTATAATATTGATGTCTTGCTATGGTATTGAGGACTTGGTCAACAAATGGTAGAGGGAAATGGTTCTTGAATTTTGTAGATTTCAATAGCTAAAAATCAATACATACCCTCCACTTTCCATCCTTCCTCATAACAATGACCAAAGGTCTAACTCATTCACTGTTTGAAATGGGGTATATGATTCCTTCTTTCAATAAATTTTCTGATTCCTACTTTACTACTTTCTTAAGCTTAGAATTCAATCTTCTCTAAGGCTAGCACCATGGCCTTATAACTAGATTTGTGTATATCTAGTGTTGACATATTTGTCAATCAATGCCTATTATTGCATCATAAGATCATACAAATTTTGTTTTCCATTTATTGACTACTTCCGATAATATTTTCTTTTGGTCTTTATCAAAGTTGGCGTTGATGATTATTGATTTTTTGTTATTTAGAAAAGTATATTCTAACACATCTAGTAGGGCTTTTAATTCTAACAGTTCTAGCTCAAACTTGTCTGGGATCTCTAACTGTTCCCATTCAATATCTTCTTCTTAGTTTGAATGTGCATTGGGATTTTTCCTTCATAACTATTCCAACTTATTTGTTTCCTTGATATAGGAACTTATGATCTAATTGGTTGGTTTCATTTATATTTTAGATTCTATCTCTTTATTAGTAATCATCCACTGGGTGCCTTCTTCTTTAGTGGATTTTGCATATAGACATTGTTGCATACACATTTCTTCTACACACTGGTTGCATGATATGTTTTTTCTTTGTTTAACAATCTAAATTCTTTGCATGTAGTTGCACCTGTTATCTATATATGTGATACATGGACCTTGATGTCTTTGTATAATGCCAGCTTCATCTTCCTTGGAAATATCAATGGACAAATATCTAATTCCAAGCTTAGC
This sequence comes from Gnetum montanum, assembly GCA_015680685.1. Classification (NCBI taxonomy): domain Eukaryota; kingdom Viridiplantae; phylum Streptophyta; class Gnetopsida; order Gnetales; family Gnetaceae; genus Gnetum; species Gnetum montanum. Next base: position 413,130 of record MNCI01015381.1, read on the forward strand.
ATCCACAGTGCTAAGCCATGCCCATCCCATTATTATAGGAAACTCTCCATTGTTTTGCCCCACATGGATTACTAAGAAGTTGATAGGGTAGGACCAGCCATTGATGATGGTCATGACTTCAGTCACCTATCCAAGTGGGACAATGATTGACTAATTTATAGGCTCTAATATGATATTTCATTTTCTTAATGGCAAAAAATATCAAGCTTTCTACATATCTTTTGAAATTAAGTTCACTCTTGATCCAAAATCTAGTAGAGCCTTGCATGGTTTGTGACATACTATTGGAGATATATCAAGGGAATTCCTAAATCTATTCTCTTTTAGGGAAGTGCTCTTATCTTTATCTAATGTGTAATGGTTTGGGTAAGCATGCCAGTAGTTAGATTTGGATTGGTAGAAGATGGAAGCTTGGTATTCCCTAGAGGAGTATGTGTAGATGGGGTTGATGAAGATGGAGTTCCCATCCTTTGCACCCTTTCTAGATTTTTTTCGAAAGAATGGACATTTCCTAGATCATGGTTCATTCATTATTGGCTCATCTTGCATGCTTACTACCCTTGTTGCATTTTTCTGCTATGGTTGTGATGGTAGTTCCCCTTGCATGAATGGTGGTGGCATTAGTGGTAAGGTACTTGAAGGTTGGTTTGATGGACTAGTTATTAGTTGATATGCATAGAGATTCTGATCCATTCTTGGAGTGGTGGATCTATACTATTTTGGTGGATAACAATGAGAAGAAGTATGAACTAAAACATTCTCCAAAGATATTGGATGATGTTCATAATATCCATAAGGATCTAGTTACCTGCATGGATATTATTGCCTTGGAAGTGGCATTTCCCACACTTGTGGTTATTGCCACTACTACTGGTATTGCTCCTGTGGTTGAGCGTAGGATCCACTTGGGTAGTAGGTTCCTTGGAAGGATTTTCTGGGATTACCTTGAGGATAAGGTAATCATCTTGGCATTTTTTTCTTTAACAAATCTTCAATTGAGTGCATATGTCTAGATTCTAACAAGTGGACCATTATAGGATGACATCCCTTAGGATGTTCATACTAGCACACCTTGCATCCTTCCTCTTCTTTTAAACTAGAGTCTATACATTTCTCAATTATAGTAACTTTTCCTTTCTTTTTATAACTTTCTTGTCCATGATCTCTTCTCTTATTCTTAGCTTTGCCTTTGTTTAGTCCTTTCTTCTACTATCTTAAGAGTTGTAGCAAACTTCTCATGCACTAAGTTCCACATATTCTCTACCTTTGTTGCTATGTGATTTACTAATTTTTGAATTGGTAGAGTCTTCTTTTGAAGTACATCCTCCAAGGTTTTTTCTTTTTTCTTGTTGCACATTTGAACATCTCATTTTCTTATTGATGGATCTTAGTTATATTCTTTAGCTATTTCTCTCTTCTTTAACCCTCATTATTCTTTTGCAACTTGGTCTATTAACCTTTGGATCTAATGGACAATTAGCTCTAATAATCTTCCTTGGGTTTAAGCCCCAAGGATTTCTTTGGTTATATTTCTTAACCCATCAACAATGTATCTGAGTTGTTCCCTTTGTAGGAATCCATGGCCTAGGCATCTTTGCAAAAGAGAATAATATTTGTCCATTACCACATCAAGGGAATCATGTGTTCCTAGCTTCCATTTCTAGATTTGCTTTCTTAGGTTAGAAACTTTTGAGTAAGTTTGATACTTGTCATTAAAGAATTCAAGCATGGTGTTCCATCTTCTTATTGATTTTGGTTTTAAAGATTTGTACCAACTCTTTACCTCCTTGATGAGTGTCCTAGGAAATAACTTTAATTTCTACCAGTCACTTTCAATGTTTTGGAGGAGACATGCATCATGGAATGCTTTAAAGTGGTGTTGTGGATCTACATTGTATCCACTTTTAAATTTGTAAATGTTGTTTATATGAAGTCACTTGATGAAATTATCCCTTATGTGTCTAGTTGGAATATACATGGATTCCCTTATATTTATCATACTTTGAGTGGCTAGTAGAGGTTCTTCATAGTTATTAGGTTTGTAAGGTTTGTTGTAATGATGAACCCTCTAATGCTCATAACTTTATCTATTTTCATACATATTTCTATCTCTTTGTCATTCATAATTTTCTTCTTCACTCTCAAGATACCTTCTTTTTCTCATAATCTCTTCATCCTTGTTTATCATGGTCTCTTGATTCGTATTCCTTCCTATTGGACTCCACAGATGAACACGAGAAAGAAGATGAGATAGTTAGAGAACATTTCTAGTTGGTTCTCCTTCTGTGACTTCATGATTCATCCTCTTTTAATTCTACAAAATCTCTGGGCCTTGAGCTCTATTTGTGTTTGAAGTTTCTTATGTGTCTTCCAATGTCTTCTACAAGAGCTGACTTTAACATTGTATTAGCAAGATCTTCAATACATATTATTGGTGTTTGGAAGTGGAACCCACAAGTTTGATAGAACTTTTTAGCTTGGAATGAAGCATCTTTTATTTCTTCTAGGATAAATATTTGAGGTACCTTCTTTCCTTTGTCATTTTCATGCTATGCTTCCATGATGGCATCCCTTCTTGCCTAGGCCTCTATTGGTTGGTATGTCCTTTTCATGTTCTTTGTGACTTGATAACTCTCTTGTTTATGGCTTAGGTTGGCCTTCATGAGGGTTGCTTGAAACATGAATGGTATGGAACGTTTTGGTGGCAAAGCTATGTTGCCTTACAAGTCTCTCCATTTGAGTGCATCCTAGTGAAGAATGAATGTGAAGTCAGGATAGTATGGGTTAGCATGAGCGTATGTAATTCTTGTTTGCATCAGTGCACTCTATTCCTCTTCATTATGTGTTTTCTCATTACTTCTTTGGACTTCCTTGGTGTGTGTATATATATTACTAAATTTGATAAAAGATACGAAAAATGAATTTTTCAATTTTTGATACAATGAACTCTATGAGATCAATTACTAAGCACACATGGACACATCCTTGGAAACAATGCCAATGATGAGTGGTGGAATATCCCAACACTCTACCATACAAGTCATAAGTGTTCACATGTGACCATATCATAATCCATGGATGGACAATGTAATTATGCTAGGAGTTAGTATTAAGTTCACAATCATTTTCTTCTCACCTTGAGTTAATGAAATTTGAATGTATGGTTTTACTCATAGTGAGGCATATGATAGGTGATGTTGGGAGACTATCATTACTCATGATAAACATGATTAAAAATGAAATTTAAGTGTAAGTCTAAGTAACACCAAAATGGAAATCTATTCTATCCTAGAGTGATGAGTATCCACTCTTGGTTTGTTGGTCATATCTTAGGCTTGTGTAATTATCATTAGGATTACCAAGTAAAGTTGCTAGTGAGTGAATTAAGAGAGACCACTATTAGGTTACCAAAAAACTACACTTAAATGCTTGAAACCAATCATACCCATTCCAATTAACTAATGAGCATAAAAAGTAAATTACTTTGAGAATGTAAAATATTAAGCTATGAAAATAGGAAAATTATGCTACATGAAAAATAGAATAAAAGAACTAAAAAATCTTGCCATGATGTAAAATAATCTCAATCTTTATTACTTTTCATAAACTATACCCAAGTACAATTTACTCAAATAAAGACTTTAGTCATCTACTTAACACCACACTACAGGCATTCACACTTTGGGTAAGGGTTGGAAAAAATTGTTGTTGCTTGTGCACCCAAGTGTTAGTATTTATAGGGATTTTTAGCTCCCAAAACATTGTATCAATGATGGTGTCCTATTTGAAATTGTCGGTGCTCGGCTGGAATGAAAAAGACACTGAGAGATTCGTAGATAGACATAGAAGACCCTACCTTTGCTTGAAGGCGAGCTGGAACTGACAAAGGTAGAGTACCTTGGGTGGTTCGCACGCGGATCAGATAAAGATTTCCCCAAACGTATGCCAATGCACAATACGCTGGGTTATATGTAAACGACATAATAAATATAAACCAGAACGCAAGCGTGCAGGAATGTAAACAAGAGGTAAAAAAATATGAATGACAACTGTAACAAATCTTAGCCAAAAATGCAAGAATGAATGAGAACTGTAACAAATTTGGGCCAAAAAATACAGCAATATTATTGCATAATGAAAATTACAATGCACCGGTCTAGACGCAGTTGTGAATTTGACACAAGGTGGATGAAGAGCCTTGGTGGATGCAGAGGGGTGATGGTATGCTGGTTTGGGCTGCAGGCACAACGTGAAGGCTGTATGCTCAGTGTGCAGGGTAAAATTCCAGCGTGCAGGGTGGTTGTTCTCGATGCTCTAAGTGTCGATTACCCCAAATTTTTGCCCAGATTTTCTGAATTTTTGAACCTCGATCTGGTCAAAAATCTAGGTTTTGTACAACTTTGGGCGTTAAATTCAGATTTGAGATGGGATGATTTGTTGTGGGATGCTAATATTTCAGATTGGGTGACATGTGGAGCATCGATTGGGTGGAAAAGAATGAAGCTTTACAAGTGTGTAGCATGCCAGCATGTACACGCTGGGTGTATACGCCCCACACACTAGATAGCGTGTGGACAAGCATGAAGAATTTTTGAGCAAATTTCAAACTATGAAGCTAATTTTTGAGCATGGATCTGGATGCCTGATGTCTTGAGGATGCTGCTTGTAGATTTTGGGCTCATCTGACTTTTATTTGACTGAGTTTTGGGCATGTTTCTAGTGTGCATGCTGTGCTATATGCAGGGCATGCATGCTGGGCGTGTAGGGCGAAGAATGACCCTTCTGATGCCAAAAATTGATGTCTCTAGAGCTTGTGGACTTGTAGATTCATTGACCATGCCTTGAGGTTGGACTCCATGTCAAAATCTTACCTAAAATGCCCAATCAACCTTGTTCAAAGTGGTGCATGCAGGGTTGCACGCTGGGCATGCACGTTGGGCATGCATGCTGGGCGTGTAGGCCAGCGTACAGGCATGAAACTGCCACTTTTCAAGGTCAAAACTTGATTTTTTGGAGCCTAGGATGATGCCTGATGGTTTCCCTGCCTTTGGGAGTTGATTGCCTATGAAAATCATGGTCTGAGTGCCTGTTTTGGTTTTTCTATGATGGTACATGCTGGGCGTGTAGGCCAGCATGCAGGCATGAAAACCCATCATTTGGAGCCCAAAACTTGATTTTTTGGAGCTTGAGAGCTGATGGGAATGTTGGGGAAGGTCTCGGGGAGTCCAGACCTTCATTTCTAGCTTGTTTCAGTGAGTTTTTGGGGCCTAGAAGTTGTTGCACGCTAAGCTGCACGCTAGGCGTGTAGGCCTGTGTGCAAGAAGTATACTTAGTCAACACTAAGTTTTTTGAGCTTGGAACTTACAGTTCTTGTTGCTGAATGTTGATGTAGCCTCCAATGGATCTTGGGGAACTTTTAATTACTTGATTCAACTCTATTTGATGCTGTTTGTGAAGTTTGCAAGTTTTGGTGATGTTGGGAAGCATCATGACTTAGCTCGATTCTTGTCTGAAAGTGCTGGGTCCAAATTTTTGTGGTGTTTAATTGGTTCCTCTTTGTTGACACTTGGAGGAAATAGCCCGAGAGGCATTGACAAAGAAGTACAAAACACCACGAGAAAATTGGTAGCCAGCATTGTCCTTTGACACATGGCCAGATGTCATCGCACTGTATTCAGAGTACATGGATGTAGGTAACAAGGTTTTGAGATGGGTAGGTAGATGTTTACAATTTTGGGATTAGGAATTGATTAAGGAATTGTGCTGACGTGGGAGAGGAGTGTTCATCTTGTGCAAACAAGTCATGTTGTTCCTTGTCGATGGCCAATATTTAGCAAACTTGGAACCAAGGCATGAGGAATACGTCCTTTGGAGGAATGAGACTCTTGTATTATGTTTGAGAGAACTTGTTGTCGCAACCAAAGCCACATGATGAGGTGATGCATTCTTTGGAGAAATATGACCCTTGTGGAATGTCTAAGGGAATCCATTGTCCGACAGCCAAAACCATGCGGTGAGGTGAAACATGATGGTTTGAGACACGAGTACTTCTTTTCAAGACAACTGCCTTCCCACCTGGGGCTTGTATGGGAAGTGCCAAGGGTCTTGTGGTTCATTTTTTTCTTTGATCTTTGATTTTTTTTGGAAAGAGATTTCTTTTAATTTTGCACTCATGCTGATGTGCCATGTTGCGTGTTGCAACTGCTTGAGAGTGTTGCAGCATGCAACAGTGTGCTCAAAGTTTTGGGGTGTATTGGGTGTATCTGGGAACTATAACCGGGTAGGAAAGGGAACGAGAGTGTTGGGGAAATGGAGAATGTATTGGGAACTGGGAATGTACTTTTGAATAGATTGATTAACTTGGTTGCATGCGTTAGAAACAATGTGGCACCTTGTCACCGTGATGAGGTGTATCCGTGTACGAGCACCACTGGGTGTCATCTTGCAAACATAACTCTAAGAAGATAAGAAAACCACAAGTGAATGAGTTAGTGAACACTTCTAGACATGAATGTGACCGATGAAAATGGGGGCACCATGTGTAACTTAAGGCAAACAAAATAAGCAGCAATATTGTCGTCAGAGCCGGTGTGATGAATGATGTAGTAGGCATTGATGAAGAAATGTTATGAATTACAGTAGGAGATGAATGTGCTAGGAATGATCTTGCCAGTTTATAGTCTTAGCAGACCGTCCTGGGTTAGTTTTACATCATAACTCGTTGGACGTTGCCAGTTTATCATCGTAGTGGACAATGCGATGCTAGTTTATAGTCGTGGCAGACTATGAAGAGGCAAGCTAGTTTATAGTCTTAGTGGACTCTGGCAAATGAGTGTGATAATTTGACATCATGTCGGACGGAGCTCTGTGGTGTCGATTTATCATCATGACACCAGGACGTATCTACGGTATCAGTTTATTGTCATGATGCCAGGACGAAGACGTACCTTAAGATCATTAGACATGGAATGGTTTCAGGTACACATGATTTTTAGGATTGGGCAATTCGTTTCCATGCATGTCTACTAGTTTGAACGCTCCGTTACCGTACGCTTTGGTGACCAAGTAAGGCCCTTCCCAGTTGGCTAAGAACTTATCCGTGTGTTCACGAACCGCCTTAAGTACAAGGTCCCCTTCTTTTATCGGGCGCCTGTGGATGTCATGTTGATGGCGTCGTTGTTGTTGCTTCTAGTACCACTCGATTTGATCAAGTGTTCGTGTGCATTCTTCTTCCACTAAGTCGAGGTCAACAATGTGCAACTCATTGTTTTGACCTTCATCGAGGAGTTCGAATAGTGTGATCCTTAAGGATGGTACCTGCAACTCCAGAGGTAAAATAGCTTCTAAACCATAGACAAGACTATATGGTGTTTTACTTGTGGATGTCCTATGCATTGTTTTGTATGCCCATAGCGCATAAACTAGCTGCTCATATCATCTTCGTTTGCTCTGATGAAGCATTTTCTTGAGCACCATGATGCCAGTTTTATTTGTGGCTTCTGCTTGTTCATTGCTTTGAGGATAGTAAGGTGATGAAAATGAGTGTTTAATACCTAAGCTTTCACAGAACTCTTTTGTTTCAATACTACTAAATTGTGGCCCATTGTTAGTGATGATAATTATTGGGATGCCAAAATGAGTCATAATGTTTTCGAGAATAAAGTTGCATACTTGTTTCAATGTGGTCTTCCTAAGAGGAATAGCTTCTACCCATTTCATGAAGTATTCAGTTGCAGTTATGATGAAGCTATGCCCACTGAAGATGGGGGAGTTATTGGTCCAATGATGTCTAACCCCCATTTCTGAAAAGGCCATGTGATTTGAGCCGTATGCAACTCATTGGGTGGAACATGTATAAGATTCCCATGCTTTTGACACGTATCGCATGTTTTGACTTTGGAGAAATAGTTGTGTTCCATATGTGGCCAATAGTACCCCAAGCATCTTATTTTGGTTGCCATTGCTTTGGGCGCTATGTGCCCTCCGCAGAGTCCCTCATGAACTTGATCCATGATGGTTTGGCCATCGATGCTATTAATGCATACCAGTAAAATGCCCTCATAGGATCTATGACATAACGTATCTCCTACTAGTGTGTACTTCTGAGAGTGTTTTCACACTGCGTCTTTTTGTGCATTCGTTAGATGTTGAGGTGGTTCACCATGCAAAAGGTACTCTTTGATGTCATCATACCACTTTACGGCCTGTGTCGTGCTAACGGATACTATGGGAAGTTCGTCGGGAGTGTCAGTTATGGGCTTGTTGTAGCTCATGATGGAATTGGGCAATGCATGAAACATGTCCGGTGAGATGTTTAGAGCTAAAGTGGCTAATGCGTCTGCGATGGTATTATCATTTCTAGGCACATGTTTTAGTTCTATATTTACAAACTGTTTCAGCAAGTGTTTTGTCAAGTCACAGTAGGGTTGTAGATGGGACACTTTGCATGTGTAAACATCTTTGACTTGGTTTATGATTAACTGCGAGTCATCTCTAACTACGAGGTGTGTGATGTTTGAAGCTTGTGCTACCATGAGGCCTCTGAGGAGACCTTCATATTCTACTATGTTATTGGTACAAGGAAAGTTAAATCGATAAGCAAAGGGTTGGATTTCCCCAGAGGGATATGTGATAATGGAAGCGGCTCTTCCACCTCGAGAGGTAGATGCTCCATCAAAGTTTAGTATCGCATCAATTGCACTTACGTTTTCATCCAGGAATTCTAGATTAATCGTTGCTTGATCTTGTGTTGGTGATGCGGTCATCTAATTTACTATAGCTTGACCTTTTATGGATGATTGGGTTATGTAACACAGGTTAAATTTAGCAATCATTGCTTTTCATCAGGCTATCTTATTAGATTCGTACATGATTTTTGTGATAGCTTTGAACACATTATCCTTATAGATTATGTTGACTTGGTTTCGAAAGAGATAATGTCGCTACTTCTTTAAAGAAAAGATAAGAGTAAGGCATGATCTTTCCACATCATTGTAACACTATTCGTGGGCTACTAATGCATGGCTCAAATAGTAAACAGGAACCTCAGTCCCATCATCCCGTTTCTAGCAAAGCATAGGCGCGATTGATGAATCCGTTGTGGTAAGGTAAATGTAGAATGGTTTATTGCTCTGAGGTGGATAAACTATCAGTAATTGGGTCAGTGCCATTTTGATATTGTCAAAAGCTTCCTGGCATTGTGGGGTCCATTGAAAGTGTACACTCTTGCATAGCAAATGGTTCATGGGTTTCAATTTATCAGTTAATTTTTCTATAAAGCACCTAATGAACTGTAATCTACCTTGTAGGCCTCGAAGTTTGGTAAGGTTTTTTGACGGTTGCAACTTTGTGATAGCCTTCACCTTATCTAGGTCTACTCGAAATCTTGCTTCTGAAACTATGAATCCTAGCATTTTGCCTGATTTGACCCCAAAGACACACTTTTTTGGGTTTAGTTTGAGCTCATATTTTAAACAACGCTTAAGTACCAAGTCTAGATCTTGTATGTGCTACTCTTATGTCTTTGATTTAACCACTATATCATCTATGTAATCGTTGAGTGAATGAAGGAGGTAATCACTAAAGATGAAGGTCATTGCTTGTTGATACATAGCACCAGCATTCTTTAAGTCGAAGGGCATCATCGTGTAAGAAAATGTTCCCCATGGTGTCATGAAGGTTGTCCTGAGTTGATGTTCAGGGTTAATTTAGATTTGATTATATCCAGAGAAGCCATCCATAAAAGATAATAATGCATGCCCAGTGGTTGAGTCAACTAGTTGATCAATACTAGGTAGAGGAAAGTCGTCTTTTATGGTCGCTAAGTTGAGGTCCCGGAAGTTAATGCATAGGCGAATGCTCCCATTTTTCTTTGGGACAATGACCATGTTGGATACCCAATCAGCATAGTCAATGGCTCGAATGAAACTAGCTTGATAAATTTTGGTGATTTCATTGCGAACTACCAACGCTACTTCAGGCTTAACCTTACGTGCTTTTTGTTTCACTGGTCTTAACTTCGGGTCGAGTATGATGTTGTGCTGGACTATTCGAGGGTCTAGCCTAGGCATGTTAGTGTAAGACCAAGTGAATGCCTTGATGTTACCTTTTAGCACTATTGCTATGTCATTGGAGAGTTGTGGGTCTAGTAAAGTACTTAGTTTTAGTGTCTTGACTTCGGCGTTTGGCATAGTGATGGGGGTTTCGATTAATGAATCCTTGGTGATGTTATCGGCTTCAATATCCAGCGATTTCGTCATGGTCTGAAAACGTTCTATCGTTTCCTCTGTCGATGCCACAGAGTTTTTGTAAGTTGATGTATCTAAATTAATGGACTTCTTGATCATCTCTTGTTGGATGGGTCCATATGGTCCCTTGATGAACAGTGGTGAGAATATTTGCTTGCTATCCATGCTTGCTCTTGCTAAGCCATAGGCAGCAACATTAATAATAAACAAAGGGGGGGGGGGTTTGTTAGTTGTTTTATGATACCAATTCAAATATTTAAATGTCTTCAAAGTGTGCTAGAGTTGGTTGAATGTCTCATTTGGCCACATGGCTATTTAAGGTCGTACTTGGCCAATCGTGGTAGTTTAGGGCCTTACCGGGCCGTTCACGGCAGTTTAGGGTCTTATCGGGCCATTCGCGACTCATTTATAGTTTCTAGTTGATTATACAATTCGTAATGCTTGTTAAGTGTGAAACTACGAGACGAAGAGTATGTATCAAAGGGCTTAGTTTAGGCAAGGTCTTACATGAGTGATGTTTAGCCTAGTACATAGTTATACACTCTTTAGTTTTGTTAATACGTATTTGTGTTTTAGTAAATCATTAATTGGAGTAAAATGGCCAAGATGCCAATTTCCTAGAGGGTGAGGTGGCGTGAACAAAGTGGAGATGAATAACAATTAACTTAAAACAAATGGTAGGAGGCGTGAACCCCAAAGTTGAGCCAAAGACAACGTGAACCTAGATCAAATCCTAGTGTGAACCAGAGCTCAGTGTGTATCTACGCTCAGCGTAAAATTAAGTGCAGCGTGAACCTCCCAACATGAGCCTCTCAATGGAGATTCAGGATGACGAGGAGGTGAAGATCAGTTGGCAGGGATAGGAAAAGGTGAAGATCTGGTGGTAGGAGGTAGGAACGGGGCAAAGATATGGACGCGTCAAGAGAGAGCATCATCGTGCCACCTGAAGAAGCCCTCAATGCAAATGCTCTACAAACCCCAACGTGAATGCTTGGCCAAACCCCAGTGTGAATGCTCACAGCATGAACCAGAGCATAAAGCTTGCAGTGTGAACCAGAGCATGAATCTCTCAGCATGATTCAGAGTGTGAATCAGAACGACAAGGATTGGGTAAAACGGGTAGAGGAAGGTGCAGATACGGAGCGCTCGGAGGCAGCAAGGGCGGCATCGATCAGAGTGCAACAATCTAAATGAAAGTGTTCAGCATGAACCTCCAAACCCTAGCATGAACCTCCAAACCCTAGCGTGCAGGCATGGGCAAGGGGAAGTGGGTGTGGGACTAGGGGAGGAAGGAGCCAAACTTGACCTTCACTGAGGAGAGTGAGGTGATGCTCTGATGCCTGCCCAAGCTTATGATGGCATCATGGTCCGGATCAGTGCGCTAGTAGGCCCTGGTTCCCTATCAAAATTTGTATTTTTTGTTTACTATTTCTGTCCATTTGCGTTTAGTCTCACCCTTTTTCATTTTCAGCGCATAGAATTTGTGTGAGATCTAGCCTGTTGTTTTAGCATAGATGTTAGTATGCAAGAGGGGGAAAAATGCCTAGTGTGCAGGGTCTGCACGCTGCATGCTCAGTGTGAAGGGTTTGCACGCCGAGCGTGCAGGGTCTTCACACTGTGTGTGAACCCTGAAAAAATATTTTCAAGTGCTGGCCCTAGTGTAAAACCTATATTTTTTTTCATGGCTTACCAATTCTGGTTCTTGAACATGTGTAGATGTCATAAACCTTTCCTTCTTGTGGTGAAACTTTTTGGAGTTTTGGCATGGTTTGGGCCTATTGATTGTGATGAACTAGTACTTGATATGACTATCGATCAAAATGGGGTATGGTTCAGAATGGGTGTCAACGAATTCCTTACCTTCGTCCTAGAAAGATTGAGTGTGGTGATATGGTCTCACCTAAATGAACAATCAACACGGAGCATCCTTGAGACCATGTTACTGGGATCGTCAAATGGTATGGTGGCCTTCGTTGTTGATGTTGAGGAGGGATTATCCATGGTTGGGGATGGTCCCTCCGAAGGGTGCAGATCCACCCGTCCATTGACGCGTATATGGGACTTATTATCATGTAGTCCTCACAACATCAATAGCGCCTTATTCTTAGCATCTCGTGCGCATACCTTGTTCTAGAAACCTCCCAGAACAATGTATACAGTAGAAAGGTGAGATTGTTTAATTTATCATTTTTGCTTTAATGCCTAGTGGTTGTTCATGTTTTGACCGTCATTCCTTTGCAGGCCTCAATTTGATAAAGAAGGAGTATGCATAGGTGATGATGGACTTGCATTGGCTCATACTACCTTAGAGGCTTTCATGGTAGGTCCCACTCTCCATGGTGCCATTCTAGCGCAAACCAAGGGCAAAATTGTCCATTTTCACAAATGATACTCTAAGGCTTTTGCACAATGTGAGGCTCAGGGGGTGGCTACATGGGGATTGATCCCACAATGGGCCAGTTTTCCCATGCGATGCTGATTTGACTTCTAATAGTTTTAGTCCGTTGTCTAACGGTGAGTAATAGTTTTTTGACTCATCACATTTGTTGTTTTTGCTACCACATTGGTTGTGTTGATTCTATGGTTTTATCTTGTGCGTGTAGTGGATATCACCCCTGGTGAAGTCACCATAGAGACTGGGTGAACTGAGGGCACTTTGTCCATGAAGTTCAGAGATATCAATGATGCACAACAGTGGTTGAATGATGAGGCATCACCACACATTATTGGTTGCTTAAGTGATGCTAGCCTCATGGAGTTGTTTACTACTTTAAGCCCTAATGTTTCCGTGACCGAGATGATTGCGATCGTTGATTTGTTCAATGACGCTGTTACTTACTATAGCACTCATGTCAAGGGAATTAGAGTGGCTTTTCATCTATCAGCAGAGTTCTTTTCAGATCTCTTCGGCATGCCGATGGATGGGGTTGGAGTGAATTTGGATAGAGTGCAAAAAGAGGCCCATGTGGTTCATGAGCTGGAGGACTGGCTAGGTATACTTAAAGGCGCTAAGGATTTCCCTATGTAAGGAAAATTAAAAGTAACAGAAGTAAATGAGCTGTATCCACTGTTCAGAGCACAAGTGTTTCCTAAATCCCTATCCCAAGTGAAGACTTTTGGGGTAGAATTTGTGTGTATCATGTGTACGATTTTGGAGACTGGGGTGCATTATAATTGGGCTCAGTTTTTACTTTCAGGTTTCCGTAGAGAGATAGTGAGATTGCGTTTGAATGTTGAGGCACAATCCCATTTTACCTTTGCATTCTTTGCCGGTTACCTGCACTGACGAGCCAAATTTCAAGTAGTTCGCATGGGTAATGAGTATGTGTTAAGGGATTGTGGCCAAATATCTCGCCTGTGGATTCGCCACTTGTTTAATGTGATAAAATCTCAAGATGCTCCTGAAGGGATTGATGAATCGATCTTTGTTACAACGGGGGATCCTCTGTTCATTCAATTCACACACATGACAACATAGGGTTAGAGCTAGATGGTGTGCCCTATACTGCCAGGAGGACCGATCGAGTAATCAAAGAGACAATCGGGAAGGCGAAATCTAGAGTTCAGAGACCTAAGTGCTCTAGAGAGGTTGCTCCAGCTGTAGATGAATCAAAGGTGAAATGCATATAGTTTAAAATACCTGCACAGGGTAAGCAAGCCTGATTCATTCATTTATCCTTGTTTTATTTTCATTTTATCCTATCTTTATTTTGTGAACTTATGAATGTCATCAGAGCCAACGTCTAAAGTAAGAAGAGAGGGGTTAGCGTCGATCATAGAGGGGGAAGAGGTCCCAACCAACCAAGATGAGGAGGAAGAGGCGGGTAATGATGAGATAGAAATTCATGTCCCTCTAAGGGAAGAAACGAGAGAAGGAGCAAAAATCACCATGGAAAAAGATCACGCTAGTGAACAGGCTGAAGCTAACGAGATGTTTAATGATTTCTTCGCAGTAAGGTTAAAGTTTGGCACTCCTTCGAATTTGGAAGAAGAGAGGGATTTTGGTATGTTTTCGTTATTATGTTTATTTGAGTTTTGAGTCATTTCATTTCAGTTATTTAGAGTTTTAACCTTATGTTTTTGTCGCTACAAGATGCAGATGTTGAAACTAGGACGACTCCCAACGTTCGCTCGGAGATACCTACAATGAAGATTCCAATGGAAACGACCACCAAAATTGGCTCGTCTCCTATACATGAATCATTTACTTGGATCGAAATGCCAAGTAAAATGGATTTCATCCTTGGTGTTGTCAATGAGGTAGTTGATCGCATCCAACAAGCTCATCCTGAAATAGGTATTTACATTTTAAACATCTTAAGTCCTTTTGTTTTCGCATCTATTTGTATAGTCCGATGTTTAATGCAAATTCTGCTTATATTGATAGGCGCTAAACTGAAGTGGGATCCATCCAAGGCCACTTGTATTGACAGTCTACTTGAACTACCATCAGAAATTGTGCAAGTGCCAAGACAGATCTATGATGATGTGGCATAATCTGTTGTGCATAATGCCAAGTCGCTTTGGACCTGTAGGCGTTTTGTCAAAAAGCTATGGTTGCGAATTCAGGCAGGGGAGAAAGAGATTGCCAAACTATCAACAGAATGAGATGACTTTAAGTCATGCTATGAGTTTGCCTCTGCTAGGTTGACAGGTGATCGTTCTTGGTGAACCTCTGAAGTTACTTATACTAGATATTGGAATTTATTGAACCGGCAAGTAACTATGACTCGGGAGCTTATAGAGCTAAATTGATTTGCTGAATCTCAAGTGTCAAGATTGGAAAGCTTTTGCTTCTAAGGTGCGGAAATGGGGCCAAGATGAGAAGAATCATAAGCATAATTATAAAAAATCATTAAAGGAGGTGTCCATAGAAAAGCGTCAACTGGAGATGTTTGTAGAGGGTGTAGGCCTACGGTCTTCATTTGATGCCTTTGGTAGGCACATTGTGGTAGAGATGGAATCTCCCAAGAGAGTAATCACCACAGCTTTTGGGGAGATTTCTATAGGTGAGTTTCCTCTTAAGCATCCTACTTGATCTACTATGGATAAAGGGAAGGCCTTAGCCAATGTTGATCTAGGCCTAGATGCGATCGACTGGATAAGTGTTCTTGAAGAAGAAATCCTTCATCGGCTAGAGTTCGGTCTAAGGGGATCCTATTCGGTAAATAATTTAAACTTGTAACATTTTATTTGTTTTTCATAGAAAATGTTACCTTCCCTTTTTATTTATTAGTTAATTAGTTAATTATTTTCTTTTTCTCTTTACAGAGTCATGGTGATTAAGGTGGCCAGGAAGGTGGCCCCAGTGGAGGGGAAACTCATGACGCGGGAGAACTTGAGGAGAAAGCGCCTCCTGATCCTGATGTTTAGTTCTTGAATTTGGCGTGTTGTTATTAGTTCTATGGGTTGTAATTAGAAATTGTTTCTGTTGTTTTGAGTTGAGTTATATATGAGCAGATGCATAAACTTGGCTAACTTTTGTAATCGTCCATTTAAATATTTATGTACATATTTTTTTTTGTTTTCATATTCCCGTTTTTGTTTTGTTTTGTCGTTGTTTGATTGTTGAGAAGAAATAATGGAGGGACATGGAGCAAAAGTCTTTTTATTTTTTTTGTTGTTTAAGTGTAAACATGAAATGAAGTGTAAATGTAACCCAAACAATAATTGTGCCAAAGGAAGACATAAAGAAAAGCGTAACTTGTACTGCAAAGATATAATCATAGAATGTAAACTGGGAATTTAAACTTTTGAGGAAAATGAAAGTAAAATTTCTCTAGTTTAAGGCCATTTCGGGCCATACGTATGTGCATGTCAGTTTAAAGTCATGACAGACTGCAACGCGATCATTCTAGTTTAAAGCCATTTTGGGCCACCAATAAACATGAGGGATATCAATTGATACCATAGGTTTTGATGTAAACATGCCATTTCTGATCATGGCTAGTTTTATGTCATTGTGGACATTCCATAGTTTAATATCATTCTGGACCTGCATAGTTTATCGTCGTTTTAGACGATCATAGTTTAACGTCATTGCAGACTTTTGTAGTTTGTTAATTCTTTAGTAACTTTTTGATGTTTTTCATTTTTATGTTAGGAGTGGATTTAATGGGTATGATCAGATACTTGACATCTCCTTCGCTAATTATGTTGAATGGTAGCTCTAACCAGGAGACGTCTGGCAGAGTAAGCTTTGAGTTAGTATCTTTGGATATTTCTGGGTCAGGTGGTGCTTCCTTGGTTTTTGAGGGATCATGTTTTATGGGTCGATCATCACTTTGGGTTTTGTTTATTTCTTTCGGTATGGGTTTTTCATAAATTCTCTTGAAATTATGCCCATGTGACATGTCCTTTTGTTCAAGCTCCTCAAATTTAACCTCAAAGCCTTGATTTGCCTCCATGTGAGATGAGATGGTGGATGTAGTAGCATCCCCATGGATAATGATTTGACCCCCCTCATAGGGTAAGTGAATCTCTTGATGAATGGGGGAAGATACTGCTTTTAGCTGGGCTAACCAGGGTCGCCCCAGAATTAGGTTAAAATCGGGCATCTCATCAATAACCATGAAGTTTGCAGATGTGGGGAATTGATCCCCTACTATGAAATCCAAGGTCAATGTACATTTGACCACTACTCATGAACCATTAAATGACTTTAGGTAGGTCATAGACATTGGTTTAATTAATTCTATAGGCCCTAACTGTTCAATGATAGGATAAGGTACCATGTTTGTGGCCGCTCCATCATCTACATGTACTCCATGTATTTGGAACTGATTGACTCGTATGGTTATAAACATGGGTTTGTGAGTGACGTCTCCGGTTTTCTCATCGATCTTAATGTTTTTGGGGTGAAATCCCAATGATTTAGTTTTGGATCCTTGTCATGTAGAAATTACCGTGTGTATAGAGGGTTTGTTTGCGGGTAGATTTTTGCTAACTGGGATCGAAGTCAACATTTCTACTAAGGCTTCGCGATGAACTAGTGAGGTCAATATGAGGTCGTACAAGCTTAATGATGTATTCTTTTTTTTAAGGGCTTGTGTAACCTGTGTTAGAGCGTTAGCTAGGTCCTTACCATTGGGTATAATCTTGTCCATGGCCATTTGATCCATTGGACCTAACAGTTGTATCTCGTGTGGGGTAACTTTCGTGTTATTTTTCATGGCTGTTGGGATTGATATGTGTTGTACTGTTGATTTTTCCTCTTTGTAACTCAAGTTTGGTTCGTTGTTATATGGAGCCATAGGTATTGTGCGTAACGGAGTTGGTTTCGGGGGTCCCAGTGCAAGGCGTTGACGTTCCTTCTCCAAACGTTCCCTGGTGAGCCTATTTGCTAGGCGTTCCCATGTGGGTTGTGTGGGAACATTTGGGATCGGAGCATGGGGTTGTTTCGGGACTCGAATGATGAATGGGGTGGGACTGGCTTGTGTCTGATGAGTATCGGGCTGTTTAGGCACCTTGACCACAAACGGGATTGGGCGATTTGTAGTTGGTGCCTCTGTCGTAACAATCGTTGGTGGCACCTAGACCATGAAGGGAGTGGGCTGGTTTGATGGTGTCACATTAGCGGTTGTATCAGCAAGGGACATACGAACAACAAATGGTATAGTTTGGGGTAGTACTTGCATTTTTTCCACTGTAGGAGGCACTCAGATGGCCAATGGTGTTTGCGGTGTAGGAGGATCATGTGGGGGATATGAAGGTTGAGGTGACGTTAGTGCTGTAGGGGGAACATGAACTACGAAGGGGTTCTTTGGTGTTTCATAGCTATTATTCACGTTGATGGTGTTAATTTTGTATGGCACTTCTTTGGTGTTTAGGGGATCTTTATATATGCCCATGGACTGGTTTTGTGGTTTGACCGGGTTGGCCTCATCAAAAGTGATTTCACTTGCATCAATCATTCGTTGAATATCTTGTTTCAAGGTGAAACAATAATCAGTGCCATGCCCATTACACTGGTGGTACTCACAAAAACGGTCTAGTCTAAAGCCTCTTGGAACTAGGGGTTCATCCGGTGTCACCAAGCTTGGGTTCTCGACCAATTTGCAGAATCGATCATGTCTCTAAATTACCACAGGGGATAATTGTTTATGTTTCATTAGCCCAGCTTTCAAAAGTTGGTCAAATAATTGCGACGATTTCATGGGCAATGGTGTGTATTGAGAGGGGTTTCTCCTCTCAAAGTTTCTCGCATGACCTTGTGTAGCATTTTGTGATGTGGATGGTTCAGGTGTAGCAGCAGGGGTAGGTCTAGTATAGCTAGTAGGGGCGGCTGGTGGTTTACCTTGTTGTTTCATACTTTTCTGTTGAGTTTCTGCTACTGCTGCTACTGTTGCCTTAGCCTTTTCTTTGTCTTTTTTAGTATGTTGATTTTTAAAGGCTAAGTAAGTAGGGTCATGACTATTTTGGGCTACCTCCTCTATGTTCTCTATTTGTACGAAAGCTTGGCTTAGAGTGCATGTGTTCAGATAGTACAATTTAGATTCCACGAAATCATTTATGGCTTCCTTTAGGATGGTGAGTAAGTATGTTTCAGGGATTGGTTCATGAAGTTTCGTTTAGGACAACACTCCATCTCTGAATAAACTTTTGTACAAGTTTGAGCGGTGCTTGTTTTACCTGTATCAGATTGTCCAGGGTTGCTTCAGGTTTTAGGTTGTATTTAAACCTAGTAAAGAATTGGTGTAGGAGATCCTCCAAAGAGGATATGGAGTTATGAGGTAAGGCTTGGTACCAGTCTAAAGCTCTCCCAGTGAGGGACATGGAAAAAACACATAAGATTGCATGGGGCCATGCCTGAAGGAGTAAGCATTCTAGTCTAAATGTGACCAGATGGGCGTTGGGGTCCCCTTCTCCATTGTATTTGGTTAGTTGAGGCAAAGAAACTCCTTTGGGCAGGGTCAATGGTGGTATTGAAAAGCTAATAGGATCGTCTTGGTAAAAGTCTAATACTTTAAGCTCTTCGTTGTTGACTTTCTTGAGGTGTTTTACCTCATCAGTGAGTTCTTGCATCAGCTTTTTAGCTTCGGCCCAGTCTTGGGTACCAGGAGACATGGTAGGTGGGTTATGTTGTGCAATATGAAAGTTAGATTGTTGTACAGCGGGCAGAAAAGAGGAAAGTTGAGTGGTCTGAGGTTGCACTTGAGGAATATTCATGATAGGCATTATTAAGGGTGGCATACTGTAAGAAAAGGGTTGTTGTTGTGGTATTTGAGGGATGTTCATGGGTGGAATTGTAGGAGGCAGTATGTTGTAATGAGGGGGTCGATGCGCTTGCATGCCAGTCATGGCCCATTGTCCAGTCATGATTTGTGAAGGAACACCCTGAACTTGTTGAGTTGAAGTGGTGAAGGGTGTCCCTTGGATTTGAATTCGTGGTATATAGTGAGCGGATGTAGAAGCGGGTATCATAGATGACATCCTAATCACTTGGGGTGGGAAGGTCACTCCTATATTATTTTGAGGGGGGTGTTGTTGGGGTTGTACTTGTAAGAGGGGGGATAACGTAGTGACCCGAGGAATAGTGGGGATGGTAATATTGAATTGGGTATCGGTCACGGGGAGAGTGGGAATAAGAGTGGATGCTTCTTGTTGAGGCATAAGTGGTTGAGTGGTTTTAAATGAATGGAGGGACATAGTCTCCCCTGTGAAAGGGTGGAATAGCGGGTTCATGTAAGTATGTGGACTGAGAGTATGGTATGTCTCCTCGTGTTCAAACTGAGCAGCAAAGTCCTCCTCCTCTTCTGATTGGGGATTTGGCATGGACTGATCTAGGGTCTGACTCCTTACTAGGAGGAGTTGTGAGATGAGCTTGAAGTAGTGCTCTGGGAGAGGGATGATGTCATATGGGGAGGGGATGAACTCATGTCCTCCCTTATTGACCAGTTCATACTGTTTCTTAGCTTCTAATTCAGTTTGATCTATTGCCAAGCTAGCTTGGATCTTTACACATATAAAATTATACTATTCTTGTGTTATGACGTTAAATGATGGATTCTTCCCCTGCAGTCTGAGCGATCGGCGAGCTCCCCCCGGGGGTTGACCTCACCTTGGGCCCCTGTGGGTTGCACAATGGGTATTGGCATTATCATGGGGTCGATGATATCTGGAGTGGACTTGGTTGAAACATTGGTGTTGGCAGTATTCATGATAAAAAGGTCATAAGTGTATCAAGGTAGATGGGAGACAGTGTACAGGTGAGAATTTGGCCAAGCATGAAACGGGTATACTTGTTAGCGTACGCCTGTAGCGTGCAGCCTGTCTACACAGTGTACACCTAAGTTTGGCGGCGTGCAGTGTATACCTAATTCTGGCGGCATGCAGCATACACCTAAGTCTAGCAGCGTGCAGTGTACACCTAAGTTTGGCAACGTGCAGTGTACACCTAAGTCTGGCAGCGTGCAGGCTTCAATAACCAGCGTACAGGGTGAACAGGCAGCGTACAAGTAGAGTGGATAGCATGCTAAATAGCGTATAGGCTAAATAGCGTATACACGCTAAGATTACAGCAGATTTGGCTGAACAAGGCACAAATTTGAAGGGTTTGAATGGTGGATCAGAGCAGATTTAAGCAACTTTAGGCCCTCCCTCTAGCGCCATTTTCTGTACTGTTTGAAATTGTTGGTGCCCGGCTGGAATGAAAAAGGCACTGAGAGATCCGCAGACAGACACAGAAGACCCTACCTTCACTTGAGGGTGAGCTGGAACTGACGAAGGTAGAGTACCTTGGGTGGTCCACACGCAGATCATACAAAGATTTCCCCAAATTTATGCCAATGCACAATACACTGGGTTATATGTAAACGGTGTAATAAATATAAACTAGAACGCAAACGTGCAAGAATGTAAACAAGAGGTAAACAAATATGAACGACAACTGTAACAAATCTTAGCCAAAAATGCAAGAACGAATGAGAATTGTAACAAATTTGGGCCAAAAAATACAGCAATATTATTGCATAATGGAAATTAAAATGCACCGATCTAGACATAGTTGTGAATTTGACACAAGGCCGACGAAGAGCCCTGGTGGATGCGGAGGGGTGATGGTATGCTAGTTTGGGCTGCAGGCACAACGTGAAGGCTATATGCTTAGCGTGCAAGGTTGAAGTCCAACATGCAGGGTGGTTGTTCTCGATGCTCTAAGTGTCGATTACCTCAAATTTTTTCCCAGATTTTCTAAATTTTCGAACCCTGATCTAGTTAAAAATCTAGGTTTTGTACAAGTTTGGGCATTAAATTCGGATATGAGATGGGATGATTGGCTGTGGGATGCTGATATTTCAGATCGGGTGACATGTGGAGCATCGATGATGTGGAAAAGAATGAAGCTTTACAAGCATGCAGCATGCCAGTGTGTACATGCTGGGCGTATATGCCCCACACATTGGATAGCGTGTGGACAAGCATGAAGAATTTCTGAGCAAATTTCAAACTATGAAGCTAATTTTTGAGCATGGATCTAGATGCCTGATGTCTTGAGGATGTTGCCTGTAGATTTTGGGCTCATCTGACCTTGATTTGACTAAGTTTTGGGCATGTTTCTAGTGTGCACGCTGTGCTATACACCGGGTGTGCACGCTGTGCTGTACACCGGGTGTGCACGCTGTGTTGTACATCGGGCGTGCACGCTAGGTGTGCAGGGCCAAGAATGACCCTTATGATGTCAAAAATTGATGTCTCTAGAGATTGTGGACTTGTAGATTCATTAATCATGCCTTGAGGTTGGACTCCATGTCGAAATATTGCCTAAAATGCCTGATCAACCTTGTTCAAAGTGGTGCATGCAGGGCTGCACGCTGGGCGTGTAGGCCAGCGTACAGGCATGAAATTGCCATTTTTCAAGGAAAAAAATTGATTTTTGGGAGCCTAGGATGATGCTTGATGGTTTCCCTTCCTCTGGGAGTTGATTACCTATGAAAATCATGGTCTGAGTGCTTGTTTTGGTCTGTTTATGATGGTACATGCTGGGCATACAGGCCAGCGTGCAGGCATGAAAACCAATCATTTGGAGCCCAAAACTTGATTTTCAGGAGCCTGAGAGCTACTAGGGACCTTGGGGAAGGTCCCAAGGAGTCCAAACCTTCATTTCTGGCTTGTTTTGGTGAGTTTTTGGGGCCCAAAATTTACTGCACGCTGAGCTGCACGCTGGGCGTGTAGGCTTGTGTGCAAGAAGTATACTTAGTCAACACTAAGTGTTTTGAGCTTGGAACTTGCAGTTCTTATTGTTGGATGTTGACGTAGCCTCCAATGGATCTCAAGGAACTTTTACTTGCTTGATTCGACTCTGTTTGATGCTGTTTGTGAAGTTCGCAAGTTTCGGTGATGCTGGGAAGCATCATGACTTAGCTCGATTCTTGTCTGAAAGTGTTGGGTCCAAATTTTTGTGGTGTTTTAGATGGCATAACATAAGCTATGATATCGTTGATATGATATTGCACTTGGTAGAAAAATGATTTTATCACTTAGGAAACTCATTTCTAATAATGACATTTATTTCATAGGTGTTACATTGAAAAAGTTGATGTAATGTGTATGCAACATCCTAGCACCTCAAGTAAATAGTTAGTTTGAAGTTAAGGATAGGGAAATCATATGGATCCTTACTAGGATCATTAACAAGTATAGACAAGAATCGAGCACAAACTAAATAATACCTTATAGGCATATTTCTCAATTTAAAAACTCCTAATTTTCTGAGTTGGCATAGTGGAAGTTCCATTGGAGGTTGGTTCCAAGATCTAAGATTTGAAATATATAAAAATATAATTTTTTTAATCACAAGTCATGACCAAGTTTTGGTTTTAAATCATAGTTCATGGTGCTCTCATGGTTCATTACCATAATCCATGATGTTGTATATCTTTGAGGAAAGAAAATAGTAACCACAAGTTGTGGCTTATTGATGCTGTATTCATCATAGGTCATGGTGTCCTCATGTTGGCTTGATTATGGGTTGTGATTAGGTCATGGTATCTAATATGATTGTTTCTTATTGATGTCAGTATTTTATGCTATTGTGCCTTGATCATGAGTTATGATATGCTTATGGTAGTCAAATCATAAGTCATGTTTAACTCATGGTAGCTTTACCATGTCATGGTTAGGTTGTGGTGGGCTTCTGAAACCTAAAAGCTAATACCTTGTACTCATGCATGAAAATTAGTATGATCATGAGTTATGATGATCTTGTGTTGTAATATCACAAGTCTTGGTGGCCTCATGTTCTAATACCATGAGTCATGGTAAGATAATGGTGATTGGGTAGAGACATTTTTATACTGACTATATCATGAGTTGACCATAGGTCATGGTTGACTTGTGGTAATGTTGAAAAATTAAATTAAGGATCATAGCTTAAAATTAATGAGGGATTTGAAGATTCTAAAGGTTAGACTAACTTAGAAATAACGTATAAAGCTTAGATCTTTGGTTGCATGGGCTAAACTAGCCTAGTAGCATGAGTATGGGCCACATAAGGAGAAATTTGGGAGGTAATTAATATTTTTAATGGATGGTGCTTTCATTGAAATGTCCTTTGCACCTCTACAAGGACACCTCCACAAATTGAGCACATGGCCATAAATAGAGAGAAAAGAAAATACTAAAAAATTAAGTGATAATAAAGACTATGCTAAATAAGAGACATGATTAAAAATAAAAAGATGAAATAATTAAACTAATGAAGAGAAGCTAACGCTAATTTCATACTAAGTAACATACATAAACATAAAAATAAAAAAAGATAAAATAAAAATAGGGAAGAAAAGATTCAAGACTAAGATGCCTTAGCAATGGATTTTCTAGCATTAGACTTAGTGAGAATCTTTATGTTCTTGATGAATTTAACAATGTGTAGCTTACCAAATCCTAATTCCATAAATTCATAGATGTTATATGATTAATTAATGATTGTATCAACTTTTTTGTCTTTTTTTGTTGGGGATGTTTGGCCAGTAAGAGTAGGTTGAGATTCTAAACTAGTTTCTTCCAATATTTATAATCATGAGATAGCTTAAATTTTAGGATTGGCACACAAACTAATTTCTCTATACTTACAAGGGAAATGTATTTCTTAATGCAAGGGTGATGAAACAACATGATGGTGTGCTAACCAAGGTCATTCTAGGATAGCATTAATCCTAGATGAATTGCTAATGACATTGAATTTAATCTTAGACATGTTCATTCTTCCTATAGAAGGAAAATTTATCATCCTTAGGATTTCTATTCTAGCACCACTAAATGAAACTAGAGAAGAATTATAGTTAGTATGTGACTTATTGTTTTAGGTCAAGATGCTTGATAATTACCAATAATATGATATTGGTTATAACTCCATCATTGATGTGCACTAATGGTAGTGGCACATTGTTTTCAATGCATATGATGATGTAAATTGAAAGCTAGCATACAACACTTATAGCAGGATTTATTTTGATGTTTTTCCTCTTAAAGATTAAATAACTAGCCTCATAATGTGGAGGATTGAGCACCTATGAGATTGTGTGAACATGAATTTGAATGTTTGAAGGCACGGTGATGGAATTTAGTAGCTCATCCAATGCTATATGATGTTCCTTTGAAATGAAAATGAGATTAAAGAGGAAATGGTTTGTCCCTTTTGACTTCATGGTAGTGGAAATTCAAGGAATAGCCTTATTTTTAGAAGTTTTATTTTTTGGAATATGATGTAGGACGAATAACATTGGATGTAATTGATAAATTTGAAATGACCATGAGAGTAGGAGGATTTATGTGTGATGCACCTTGGAATGAAAATTTCTTCTTAGTTAGCTTTTTAGGATGTTCCTTCTCTTTCCCCTTGTCATTGGTTGCTACCTCCCTTTGGACCCTTGCGAGGATTCTAATAGGAAAAGTAAAGGTAGGGGTAATTGAGGCTTCTATGACTTAGGTGGAGAGAAAGAACTAGATGGTGGATGCATACCATAGGGTAAGAGAAGGGAATAATGAACTTGGTGAAGAGGTGTGGGAACTCTATTCTTAGAGGAGAGGGAGGATAAGAGAAAGTAGGTTGGGATTGCATGGGAACTTCATCATAGTGAGCAATCACGTCAATGATTAACAAAATCCTTTATGTGTTTTGGGAAGTAGGGTTGTTGGTGTCACTCCAGGGGAGATTAATAACAAAAGGTTTATTAACCTTAGTAGGGTAGGATTAGAAAATAAGAAAGATTGATAGTGGAAATAATCCACTTGGATAACAAAAGAAGATTATGGATAATTTTCTTTGGATTTCACATGGAAGGCAAAAAATACTCCTTGAATGGAAATTTAGAGAATCTTGATAAATTTGCATGTTTTGGTTACTAGGTTGGGTAGGAGTATTAAATACAATTACTCCTTTTTCTAGCAATGAATGAACATGATCTTTAAGAGCATTCTAACTCTTATGATCATGGCCTGGCACCTTATGATAGTAGCAGAACTTGTTAGGATTGTACCACTTAGGAACATGTGGTTATCCTTCCATGCATTAGGAAGAATCAATGGCCAAGGTTTGAAGTCTTTTGAATCATGTCCTTATTTATTTTGAAACTTTCTTAGGTATTAGGTATCCATCCTTCAATAGCATGCTATACAGTTACATGTATGTCATTGAAAATTTATGGTACTTAGATTGGTCTTTCTATGACCTTTCTAATTACCCATTATTATTGAATGTGTTTTGTTCATCATTGTTAGGCTTCAGAATGGTATTCATGTTTCCCTCATTACTTCTACTAGTTAATGATGAACCTACTAAAATTTGATTCACTGAATTCACTGTTTGACCAACATTTTAGGTAGACTTATCTTTATTTACTAATTTGATTACTTTATTTCTAAAGTTGATCCACTTTGGATCATTGTGTTGGCTGATCATTGTGTTTAGTATAGGTGATTGCATTATGGAGTCTACATGGCCTAGAGTAGACAAACTTCCCTCTAATATAGTCATTTAGAATCCCTTCAAAAATTTCTAATAGCTGGTCATGATGTAATTGATGTGTAAGCTTCATGGTCATTAATGTTCACCTAGAGATGAACCTGGAGATAGATTCATTAGGATCCTATTTAATTACTAGGATATTTTTCAAAGTACCATCCTTAGTAATATTGTACTTGAACATCTCCACAAAGGTAGTGAAGGACTACTCCAAGGAGGTGATAGATCCATGGGAAAGTGATTTGTACCATTCAAGTGCTTTACTAGTCAAGGAGTTAGAAAATATTTTAAGAATGGTATGAGGATAATTGGTTAGTAGCATGCATTCATTATCAAGGGTAATGACATGGTTCAAAGGATTAGATTCTTTATGATACTTAGTGAAATTTTGTTGTGAAAGGCCCTTGGGAACTTAAGCAAGGGGAACTAAAGGATTGATAGGATTAGTGAGGAGGTGTGTGATAGATATTTTAGGACTGCCCCCATGTAGTTTTGTGGCTTTTTGCATTTGTTATTCATTCATTTAAAGTCTAGACTTGAGGTCTTGTAGTAGGAGCATTAATTCAAGTGGAACACCAAAAATTGATGGAATAGGATTATCCAAAATTGAGTTGTGAGAGGGTGAAAATGGTTGTGATGGTATAGTGGCTAGCATAGGAATTTGTGGTTGATGAGTCATTTGGTTGGTAGTGTCGATAGGATGCCAGCGATGCAACCCCATTAACATAGGTTTTGACTCATTGACACATACTCCTTGATGAGGCTCCCTATTTTACTTATAAATATGTGCTCACTAGCTACATTTATGGAAAGAAGTCTCATAGTTGTAGTAAAGATCTTACAGTTTTATTATTTAGAAGTTAGAATATTTTTCTAAATGCCCATAGTAGGAGTTAAAGAGTGTATGGATCTTTATTTGAGCACTATTATACCTGAGCACATCAGTGTGTGTGGAAATAAAGACAAGCTTTCTAATAAACCTTGTAGCACTTTGAAATAGATTAATTATTTCCTTTATGCATTTAATATAGTATGTAATTTCCTTTAATTTTTTAAGTAATTAAGTAATTAATTAAGATAGACTAAGCTAAATTAAATAGTGATTAATTAAGCACATAAGTACAATAACTTTGAGCATACACGTGGCACTTGGTAGTCCTAGTAATGCTTAATGTTTGGTAACCCAGTAGCGTTAAACATGTTTAGGATGTGTATGGAAAGTGGGAATGGATGCTTATGTTAGGATTAGTTAAATGTTAGCTAGCTAGATTAAATTAGCAATTAAATACCTTTCATTCTTTATTCTTTGTTCTTAGGTGACTTAGAACATAAAACATAAAAATTATAAAATCATGTCTTAATTGTTGTTAACTATACCTTTGCATTTCACAAGTGTAATTGGGAAGACAATGATTGCAATGGTCAGTTTCACTCCCTAGAGACTAGTGTACTTAGAATGCTATAAGTCCATGAAATTCAACCAAATCACACATGCACACTTAGTGATTTGTATGGTTGGATGTAGGGTATACTCGTTGCTCATCATTGGTGCCCATGTCGGGGACTTATAGTTTGATATGTGTGCTATCTAGGACTTAGTGAAAATTAGTTAAAATCATTGGAAAAAATCCTAAAGTCATAATCATTTGAAAAATAAAAATAATAATTATAATTAAAACATACTAAATTTTTATTTTAATAAAAAATTACTTCTTCTCACAGGCATGATGAAGCAAAACCACCAGTGCCCTAAGAAATCAAAGTGTTGTACACTCATCCGGATGAGTTTGTACACGATTTCACCTTCACCCTACATTAAAATGCATAGCTATGGTGGAGAGATATGAAGGGAAACATTGTGTTATCTCCCAACTGATTTATTTCTAGGATGCTACTTAAAACTCTTAAGAAGTTGGGCATTTAGGATATCCATGATGAATACATTGTGTAGGATCATAACTATCAAGACTACTGTCCCACGGAACACAACGTAGACGAGATCAGCACTAAGAAAAGCACCATGAAGCTACAAAGGGGAAAAAATTTACTAACCCCTTATTCCTATTCAATCAAAATGACAAAGAGTACCTCCCTCGAGGGATCCTCAACATAAAGGTTCTCCACCCCTTGACTCTGGTGAAAGAAGTTTGAACCCAAACTTAGAATTCACTATTGATAATTCAGGTTTAGGTAAAAGTTAGAGTCAAGGTAGGGGTTGGGGCAAGAATTGTGATGATGATAAACTTGATGATTGTGGTCATGAAAAAAGGAGAGAAGGTGGTAGACACCATGGTGATGGTAGTCCTCCTTCCTCTTCATCCTCTTCATCTATATCTTCTTCTTCCTCCTTTGAATCTAACTGACATCGTAGAGGATGAAATCATGATGGAGGTGAATGATAGGATAATGATCATAAGCCCTGCCATGACTGAAGGGGTAGTAGAGGACATCATAGGTGTCATCAAAATCATGATGATGATGAGCCTTTGCTAGCAACTTGAAGCATGCTAAACATCATAGAGGTAGTTAGGATTCCAACTAGGCATGTGAAAGATAGTAGAATTAAGAGGTTGGATATGAACAATATTCTCAAATTTGAGGCGGGATATAACTTAGATTCACATACCCATATTCAAGCCTTTCACAATGCCTGTGACTTGAAAAACATAGAGAATGATTGGTAGAAATGTAAGCTGTTTCCTAGGACACTCACAAAAGAAGTAGAAAGTTGGTACTGCACTTTGGAGCTAGAATCAATTCAAAGATGGAGTACAATGCTTGAGCTATTTAATGAAAAATATCAAATGTACTCCAAAGTGTCAAATTTGAGAAAGAAAATCCAAGGCTAGTGTCAAGGAACACATGAACCCTTGAACATAGCCATGGGTAGGTATTGCTCTCTTTTGCACAGATGTCTTGGCCATGGGTATTCTCAATGGAAGCAACTTTGTCATATCATAGATGGACTCTAATCAGAAATAAGGAGAACCCTTGGGGTCTATGCCCAAGGGAGACTATCAAAATTAAGGGCCCATTAGATTCAAAGGTTGATTGAGTAGATTGTAAAAGAAGAAGGGAAATTGAGGAAATGAAAAAGTGATGATGAATATAATCACAAAAAGAGAGGTCTGATTCTATGATAGTGAAGGGGAGACACCACTTGATGAAGTGGTGCAATGAAAACCTTGTTGATTTAAAAATATATTTCTAAAATTTTGACCAAGGAGAAAAAGATGTGGGAATATTTGGACTTGCCTACCAAAGGGGTAAGGGTAAAGTTGTTGTAGTAGAAGAGGTTGTGGAGTCAAAATTAGATGATGATGGTGAGTTGGACATCTACCAATATGAACATCCTAAGGGATGTTGCCCTGTTGTGTTTCACTTACAAGGTTTTGGGGTGTATGCTTTGAATCCTAGGCTAGCAAGGAGGCAAGCACCAAAAATATTAACTTATCCTTAAGGAAATCCTAGGTAGTTCTACCAACAATAAGGTTATTATCCAAGTGGAGCTCCACCACAACCATATGAGTAGTATTAGTAGTGGTAGCACCTATAGTCATGGGGGATGCCACCACCAAGGCAACATTACCCTTATAGGTAGCGAAATCCATATGGGTACTATGTTCAATAACCCATGTCTTTGTGTGACTTTTTTAGTCATGCCTTATTCTAACATCACTACTACCCTCTAGAGTATTACAAAACTCATTCTCCATCTTCTAGACAGGAATCCCAATATCCTTATCACTCTCTTCATCCTTTTGCACATGCCCCTCCATACTTAACCCAATTACTACTTGGCCCATCCATGTAGGGTGAGATTCCCATGTAGCCATAGTAATGTAATGCTACCAGGGCTGTTAACTTATAACAGGTTCCTTTGTCAAATGGTTGGAAAAATAGACCTAGAAAAAGACCATTCTTCTGAAACAATAATCTTCGAAAGTTCTCACCAACTCATGCGAGTAGTTGTCCTATGTCTCCTTCATCCTCTACATCTATTCCTTTCAAGAATGCTTCAAACCAAATGCCTTCCAAGATCTACATAGTCATGTTAACCCATGTTGTATTTGAGTGGATTAAGATTGACAACCTTCCAAGGAAAATTATTGATCCTAGAGGTCCCCTCATTTACTTGTATACCACTAGAATGAATCATGTAAGGTTCTTCTTAATTTAGGTTTTGGTGTTAATATGATTTCCCATGAAATGTACAAAGCTTGGAACCTTCCTCCTCTCAAGAAGAGAAATATTCATTTAGAATTGGTAGATTAGTCCATCATTATTTCCTTGGAATTAGTGGAGGAAATTGTGACCACTATTTATGGGTGGTCTTATCCTACCAATTTCCTAGTGATCAAGGTTGATAACTGTAAGGGGGACTTCCCAATCATTATGGGAAGGGCTTGGTTAAGCACTATTGATGCATGAATGGGCATCAAAGATCTTTCCCTAGAAAGTTTCAAGAAAAATGCTTTTGGAAAGATCAAGAAGAAGAGAGTTCCATGCATTGTGTATAATGATTTAGGGTGCAACTATGTGCAGAAGTTATGGTTTATCAAAATCACATCAATCAAAGCATGTAGATAGTGTGCAGATGAATTTGAAATTCAAAAATTCTTGTATGGAAGAACCACAAAACAAGAGGACACCGAGTAGTTGAAATATGATTCTAAAAGTAGCACACTTTGCATGGAATCAACTATGATCTTAACATGTACCTATGTTGAAAGTATGGTTGAATTGGAGCAAGTTCATTGCCAACTCTCTGATGATGAACCTGATGATACTTATTAGGGAGATTTGAGAATCCTTGACAATTGTAAATAGGAGCCCTTAGAGTTGAAAAATCTACCTATCATCATGGAGTATGCATTCCTAAAAAATGGCAAGCTAGTAATAATCAATGCCAATCTTGCTCCTGAGTAGAAGATGATGCTGTGGAATGTGGGTAACAAATGATCAACAACCTTTACTTGGTAATATTTTGAACTCACTAGGATTGATCCTAGGATATGCCAGCATTGCATTATACTAATCCTTCCATCAAGCCAAAGAAGTAGTCGTAGAGGTGGATGAATTTCAAATTGAAGTAGATTGTCGAAGAGGATGAACAACTCCTCAAGGTGGGGTTCATCTATCCCATTACAGATAGTCATTATGCTAAAGAAAGATGGAAAGTGACATGTTTGTATTAATTTCAGGCTATTTAACATAGCAAAGTTCAAAGATCATTTTCTATTGCCATTTGTGATCAGGGGTTGGACACTGTCTATGGGCATTGCTATTATAACTCTCTAGATGGTTATAGTGACTATAACTAGATTCAGATTGTGCTAGAAGATTAGGCCAAAACAACATTCACAAGTCCTTGTTGGAATTTTTCACATTAAAATATGCCTTTTGGTATGTGCAATTTCCTTATAACATTCCAATGCCTTGTCTTAAGTATTTTTCAGCAATAGATTGGTAGTGGGATGGAAGTCTTCATGGATGACTTTTTCACCTATGGTGCTATGTTTGAGCAAGCCTTGGACCATCTTAAGCAAGTGCTTAAAAGGTGTGTGAAGATCAATCTTCATCTCAATTGGTAGAAGAGCCATCTTATGATCTAGGAGGCATTGTATTGGGGCACAAAATATCACAAGTAGGGATTGAGGTGATCCTTGACAAGATTAGGGTCATCTAAGGAATAACTTGCCAATTGGAAATTGTTAAATATGTCCACTCATTCCTTGGACATAATAGCTACTACTAGTGATTTATAGAGAATTTTTCTAAGACTAAACCATTGGTCAAACTTACAAAGAAAGATGCTTCATTCATATGGACCAAGAAATGCAAAAAGGCATTTCAGTAGCTTAAGAAGAAGCTTGCAGAAACTCCAATTCTATGAGTACCTGATTGATCCCATCCATTTCACATCATGAAGAATGCATCAAACTATGCCTTTGGAGCTATGCTTACATAGTTGGATGATTAGAACCATCATTATTACATCAATTGTGCAAGTTGAAACATTATGGGTGCACAACTTAATTACACCACTACGTAAAAATAGTTGATGGTGGTGGTGTATGCCTTGGAGAAATTTAAGCACTATGTGCTTGAATACAAAGTGTTTGCACACACTGACCATAGTTCCATTCACTTTTTCATGAATAAGCGAATGGTGAGCACCCATGTCATATGATGATTAGTGATTTTATAGGAGTTTGATCTTACAATGGTAGATTGAATAGGAACTAAGAATGTCACCACTGATCACTTGTCTTAGTTATGATGGAACAATAAAGAGGAGGAGAGCCTAATTTTTAATTATTTTTTTGATGAACTCCTCATTGCCAATGAAATAAATAAACAAGTGCCCACTGAACCTAAGTGGTATGATGAAATCCTCACTTATCTTCTTACTCAAGAAATTCCATAAGAGTTGGACCACTAGAAGAAATAATAATTTTTACATTAGGCCAAACACTTCATTGGAAATTAATGGATACCTTTACAAGATGTGCACTAGTGACTTGGTTTGTTGGTGTGTTCTTGATGTGGATCAACTGCATGTTCTCCAAGATGCTCATGAGGGCCCTTATGGGGATCACTATGCAGGGAGATGCATGACATTAAGATCTTGATGGTAGGGTATTACTGGCCAACAATCTTCAGGGATATCCACAAATTCATTTATTCTTGTGAACATTGTCAGCAAGATGGTGGGATAACCATTTGAATGGAGGAACCTCAGTAGTGGACCCAACCACTGGAACTCTTCGACATTTGGGACATAGACTTCATGGGTTCAATCATGCCCATGTTAAATGAAAAGGAATATATAATAGTCGCTATTGACTATTGTACCAAGTGGGAAAAAGCAGCAACTGTCACCAATTGTACATCTTTCATTGCTACTTGGTTTGCATAGAAAAATATTGTTAATAGGTTTGGAGTGCCACGTGCACTGATTTTTGGGAATGGTACTTACTTTATAGGCACTACCTTTCACAAGCTCATGCAATGCTTAAGGGTCGAACACAAATTAATAACACCCTATCACCCCCAAGGCAATGGTCAACTTGAAGTCACCAATTGAGAGATGACAAAGATCTTAATGAGAATAGTTAGTAAATATAGGAGAGACTAGAGCATGAAACTCAATGATGCCATTTGGGCCTATTGCTCCACATGGAAACTCTTTGTAAGCTACTCCTATGAGTTGGTGTATGGAAAACTTCCAACTCTTCCTATTAAATTAGAGCTCTGTACACTTTAAATAGCTTGTGACTTAGACCTTGACCTTAGCCTAGCACAAAAAGAAAGATTTATCAACCTTAATGTGCTAGATGAGAATTTATTAGTGGCTATGTCCTTAAATGAAGTGCATAAGGCATTCAACAAAAAAATGCCATGACCTCATGGATACAAGGTCCTTTACTAGAACCCCACACATGTACATCAATGAACTAAGTTCCAAATGTTATGGGAAGGGCCTTACATCATTTATGAAACCTTTTCTTTTGGGGCCATGTTAATTTACAAACCTAAGAGCCCAAATAAGAAGTAGTTAATCAACACATAACAAGTCAAACCTTTCCATGAGCCCAAGCAAGCTAGTGGAAGCAACACCTATTCGGATGGATGACCTCACTCAATCTTTTAGATCTCCTCCTTTCAAGTTATTCATGGGAGAGATGGACATCCATGCTAACCATACCAGTGGCTCCTCAGTTTTTCTACTTTTTTGTTTTGCACTTTCTTTGTTTTTATACCTTTTTATTTTACACTTAATTTTCTTTTTAATTTCTAATAAAATATTTTGTTGCCAATAGGACATAGTGATGTTGTAGTTTTTTGTTAATCATGGTTTGTATTTACTATTTTTGATTGCTAATGTTTGCTTTCTATTTTTGAATTTTAATGACTGATGACTAAGATAGAGTTTTTCTTCATGGAATAGGTAGTGTGTCCACATCATCCACCCATTTACAAATTCTATAGTCTTCCTGGTTTTGGAAGAATAATGTTCCTTTTTCATTAATGAAGCCTTAATGAACTTATGACCTTGGTAGTTTCCAAACTTTGGAAAGATTCAAGGGTTTGAATAGAGTGTGACTTCAAGGGGATTCAAAGCTCTTTGTACCTCTTTACTCACTTGAGTGCATGAGTGTTTTCATGGATTTCTAAGTATTCCAAATTGACTAATAAGAAGAAGTCAAATACGTCTTTGCATGGTGTGGTTTCCATCCAAAAAATCCATAAAAACATAAAATTCAAAAAAAAAAAGAAAAAAAGAAAAAAAAGAAAAAAATAAATGAAATAATGGGAATTCAAAGTATGCCCTTAGACAAAATAATGGGCTACAAGCAATGGTTATGGAGGTAGAAAGACATGTTACCCATGCCTAAAGATTCCTTCTAAGGCCATTTCTCATTTCCTACTTCTCTTTTCTTCTCAATTAAGGAATAATGATTGATTTGTGAGAGCATTCTTATGTCTTCAGAGGGTGGATTGGTCTTAGAGTGGTGATGCGAAGTCATTGAAAGTGGTTGGTTTTGATCTCAACCAAGAATGGACTTTATTTAGTCTTTTAACCATAAAATCCACAAGAGACTTCATGTAATCACGATTGGGAATTTCATTCCATTTTCCCTCTCATCCATTAGTGCTTTCCATAACTCACCTCACTACTGATTATCTATGTTCTTGTTTGATGTTTTAGTTTGAAGTATCAAAATTCTTGGGTGGATTCTTCTGAATTTGGTCCTTAACTTATCAACTATGGGGCCCACAGACTCCTTAGTTGAGATTATGTAAGGACAAAAAGGGCATGTGCCTACTATGGGGAGGACCCACTTACATATCCCTTGGTTGTGCTAGTGAAGTTCCTTATCCTTAGGTATTTTTGTAATCAAATATTTCTATTGATATCCCTTGGTTGTGTTAGTGAAGTTCCTTATCCAACTATGTGCTCCTTAAGATATCTTCTCCAATAAATTTCATTCTTTAATATTCCAAATTTTGAGCATTCATGAGCCCTCTTCAAGTATTCCATCATGTCCATAGCTTTTTTCTCTTACCATAGACACTAATTTCACAAGAACACTCCTTGTATTTGTGAAGATATTTATTGTAGAAATGTTGGGCATAAACTCTGTATATGGGTACCTATCAATGGAGCCCATATGTAAACAGGACCTCGTATACGAGATCTTATTGATGTAGGGGTTCACCCACCTATAAATAGGTGGAAAAACTTAGAATTTTTCACATTTTCTCATAAACAAGAGGGGAGTTTTTGAATTTTTTTAGAGCCCAAAAGCTTCCAAGAGCCATATCTTTTCAACCGTTTGTTTGATTCACTTTTTTCTTTGACCTTGTAGCTATTGGAGGTAAGCTATTTATTATGGGGTCCATAAACCTTAAGTTTTTGATGAATTTTTTGTTAGAAAATTTCTAACTCCCGTAAAGGTTTAACAAAGAAACCAACATTAAAATATTAAATTATAAGAGTGAAACCCTTTGAACAAGCTTCAGTAACATTATAAGTTAAAATTCATCAAAATAGTAATAAAATAATCAATCTACCATGGTTCAAACTTAGCCTAAGGTGTAATTGCCCAATGAAAAAGGTACTTAAATGTTATAAGTTACACATTGAATGCTAATCCTTGGTTATGTTGTAACCACAAATGGCTCCTAAGGGAAAACATGTATAGGAAGGAGGATTGTTTCAACCAAGGGACAAATGTCCAAGAATAGGAAGGGGTGAAGAACACTCCCATGAGCAAGTAGAGACCCTTGCAATGGGACCTCTTTGGGAGGAGCCCAAATGGAATTTGTTTGATAGATTACCAAAGAAGCTACGAAAATAGAACAATCTCATCAAGATGAGGCATTCAAACCAAGATTAAACCTTGAGGTAACCTTGATGGAAGCCTATGTCAAGTAGATCACAAATAGGAAGGTCTAGAAATTGGTGCTTTGAGAATTAAACTTTGTATCTTTCTTGGAGTTTGCATCACTAGAAGTCAAAGCTCAGTTGCAAAACTCTTCCATGTGGTCCACAATTACTTCCATCAGGGAGTGGTACATGGGAGAGACATATCTCTTATAGAAAAATTGGTAGGCTGGTTCCATGGGCATAATCAAGGTTATTTTGGTAAAAGTCATTGCACAAGTTCTTGGGTTACCAGAAATCAAGGCCAACTTTGCAAAAATTCCCATGCAAGTACATCCTAATGTCAAGAAGAAATGGACATAGCAATGTTATGGAGTTGATTGGAAGGAGTTTGGCATACTCACCACAACAGAGCATGCATACTTCAAGATTGTAGCCTTCCACCTTAATCCAATGGTGAGGCCAAGTAAGATCACTACCTTCTTTGCCTATGTGTGTGTTGCTCTAAGAAGTTGATTCCCTGTCAACCTTCCATAGCTGATCTGTCTTGATATAGAGAAGCAATTTAAAGAAAATAAATATGAAAGGAAGACACTTCCCTTCCCATGCCTCATCAGAAAATTATGTAAGAAAGGAGGCACAACATGCTACACAAATGACACCATTTGACGTGCTCTATCCACTTCCTCAACATAGTTTGACATGCTTTTTCGAATGATGAAGAATAATGTGCCTACTAAGATTATCTGAAAAGAGGAGTAGTGACTACCACCTCCACTACCCACTCATGAAACAACACTAGAGGCCCATGCTACCATTGAGATGGTGTTGTTTCATGAATCGGCATTAGGATTTGATCTTGCATGAGTAAGAGTAGTGAGCAGGAACAAGTGGTGGTGATCCA
The DNA here is from genome assembly GCA_015680685.1 of Gnetum montanum. Taxonomy (NCBI): domain Eukaryota; kingdom Viridiplantae; phylum Streptophyta; class Gnetopsida; order Gnetales; family Gnetaceae; genus Gnetum; species Gnetum montanum. The sequence continues at coordinate 450,137 of MNCI01015381.1, forward strand.
TCTATGTATCATCCAATGATGGATCACCTCAACAAAGTGGCTTGAATCATTAGCTAGATGGAATGAGGTGGATCAATTTTCTCTACCTAATAGACATAGCTACATGTGAGATCAAATCCTAATGCTTGATAGGTAATTGTATCTCTCTCTCAATAGTAGAAACTCCTAGAAATTTTTGAGAATGCTGCTACTTTTTTGGTGCTTCTAGAGGAGGATGAGGAGGCAACTATCTTGGTGATGTAGCATCATGGGTAGGAGACAATAGTAGAGGTGGTTGCTGATAGAATTATTAAGGCCTTAAATGCACATGTGGAATTTGTACTAGATGTTTCTACACTTAGAGATGTGTAGATGTTCATAGGAATAGTTAACAACAAATTAAGTGTAGCCCAACACAAGGAGTTATTGGAGCAATTGGTGGGAATTGAGTGATTGATTCTAGATATCTTTGATCTTTTGAATACCATCACTATAACCTAGTCAGAGTTACTTGAAGTGAGGGGTAAGTGCATTATATTGGAGGGGCAACTTGAAATAGCCTAAGCTCAAAACCAATGCTTGGCTATGGAGGTTGTTAAATTAAGAGGCTGCCTTGCCAATCCCGCATTTCTCAACCCTACACTAACATGTGATGAAGCTTTCCAATAGCTTTAGAATAGTCTCAAATAGGTTGAGAATCCAAGGGAGATAGCTATCTTTTACCAATCCATGGTCAATGCCAAGACATACATCATTCAAAAGGACTTCATCCAAACGCACCATGAGAATGAAATCCTAACCATAGAGAATCATTGCCTATTGAATGTTGATGTGCAAAAGCATTTAATGTAAGAATTTATCCATCAATAGTAGGAGTAACTAGCTAGAACTAACATTGAACTAAGGAGATTGGCAACCGAAAACAAAAATATCTCCATGAAGAAAGTCCAAGCCCTTCACCAAAAATCCATGGTAGAGATAGCTACCTAGAGGAATGAGGCTCTCAAATTTAAGAGAGTTAAGAATCATTATAGAGATCAAGTCAATCTATAGAAAGAAATCAATGAAAAACAGATCCAGATGACAAAGGAAAAGGTCAACAAGGATCTCCAGTAGCTCAAGGAAGAAGGTGATATTTGGCAACCTATCATTGATGGGCTCAATGACTACAACAAAGAGAAGATCCGCATGAAAAAGCTATAGATCAAGGAGATGACGGAGTACATGGAGCTTGCCAATCTTCATTATACAAGGGCATTATGGGTAGGATCTTACTTTGAAGAGGATCCACTAGCATAAATATTGGAAATCATGTCTAGGGATTGATCTCACACTCTCCAAAGCATCATAGATAACTTCTCTAACTTTATGCATTATTTTGGGTTCCACTTATCATCAAATATTATTGAATAATTAAGCTTTCATGAGTACCCCTTTAATATCCTTATTTTTCATCAAATTAAATCTCAAAAGGTTGATTTTTAATCATTTTTAATATTCCATTCATGAGTGGGACCCATGCTTACTACTTGTTGATTTAAAAATTAACCATTGACATGAAACAACTTTGACCATATAATTACAAGCTCAATTATTCTCAGGCTATCATTAAATTGAAGAACAATCTAAGCAACATCAATGAACAAACTAGAGTTTAAGTAATTGAAGATTCATTAAGATGAGATTCTATTAAGAAATGTTGGAAAAAGCTTCTATAGATGTGTAGTGCATTTTAAGATATGTAGAGTAGGAGTTTTGAAGCAGAGCAAACAATTCTAAGGATTTTTGATTAGTTATTAGAAAGTTAGAGTTTTCAAGCTAAATAAGGTGTTGTGAAAATTAGTTAATTAGACATCAAAAATAAAGCTTATACTAGTTAAGTCTAGAATTCATTTTTCATTAATTAGAAGTAATTTGAACTCATTCAAAATAGAATCATAGAGCTTAAGAATCATTTTCATGATAGCAGACATTAGAATAAATAGTTAAGTGATAATAGAAATATTTGTTTTAAAGAAAAGAAGCTTAGTTAGAAAAAAAGATTTTCTTGCCATGATAGTTGGTTAAGAAGATGATTTGTTTCAATGATGAATGAAATAAAGTGTCTTTTCTAACTCAGCTTTACAAATCATAAGTGGCTTAAAGAAGAGAAGTCTTGATTAGTTCTACCACGTAAGCATGATGAAAAGTTGGTAGAGAATAGTTTGGGCTCTATAGAATAGCTTTGTTAAGTTAGCTTGATGAGTAAAGCATTAACCCTCTTATGAGGTAGAAAAGTAGCTTTACAAAATGATCCTACGACTATGTTAATGGTTGTACAAACAAAGGTCATATAGTTAAAAATGGCTCTATCAAATCAACTCTAGAGGAGGCTCTTAGAGTTGAAAATAGCTCTATAAAGAGTGCTTTGTTGGGTTTTGCCATGTTGGCTTGGAAGCATAAAGCATTTTTTAAGAGATAAAATTCTAGTTCACAAAGGATATTATTTTTAGTTCTACCATGTTAGTTGATTGAGGAGGCTCATAGAACTAGAAATTGGCTCTACAAAGGGATTCTACTTGAGGAAGCACTTTATATATCCCATATAACTTGTGGGATTTGTTTGGAAAAGTTTGTAGATTGAAAAGGTAACCTTACAAAAAGAGTTGAGAATAATTCTACATAGTCGAGAAGTAATTTTACTTTTGAAAATAACTCTTCCACATCAGTGCCATGCCATGTTAGATCATAAAGACGATTCATAGAGCTCAAAAGTGGTACTATGAAGGAGCTCTACCATGTCAACAACATGTCATGCCAGCTCATAGAGTCGATTTGTAGAGCTCAAAAGTGGTTCTAAAAAAGAGCTCTATCATGTTAGCTTCATAGAGCAGGTTCATGAAGCTAAAGTTTAGGTCTACAAACATGCACAACATTTATTCTAATATATTGTCTTGTAGAGGAGGTTTATGAAGCTTAAAAGTTGTTCTATGAAGTAGCTCTTCCACTTCAGCTCTTAAGTTAAGCTATACTTATAGAATCAAAATCTATTTTATGAAGGAGCTCTATAAGCCACATCATTATTTTGCCACATCAGCTTGTAGATGAAGCTCATAAATTTGAGAAATAGCTCTACAAAGTGAATCCTCATGTCAACATCTACACATCAGTCTCCTCAAAGAGCAAGTTAACAGAGCTAATTTTCCCTTGAATCTTCAGCATTGGAATATTTAAGGGAAAATTCGCGAATCAAGATTAACCTATGAGTATTTCTTCCATCTCAGCACACATGACACTTTGTGCCACAAAGTATGAAATGGAAGATGATATGATCTTTCCAATTCTAAAATTATCCATTATTCTTTCTTCCTAACTAAAAAGTAATTCGATGAGCTCACATTGGCATTATGCCATGTCAAGTCATGAAGCTAGTTTATGAGGTTAAAATTTAGCTATACAAATAAGCTCATCTTCCTCATCAACATTAGGAACCCGTTCACAGAGTTAAATTTCAACTCTACAGCTAAGCTCATGTTTAGCTTCATCATGTAAGCTAGTGGATGAGGTTTATAGAACTTGAAAGTAATTCTACAAAGGAGCTCTACCATGTCAGCATTGTCCCATCAACATATGCCACATCAACATCTAGATAAAGCTCATATTTTCATCTAAAACAAACATGTTTCAGTGCATGCGATGTTATCATTTACAATGTTAGCAAATTTCACATCATTTCTTTACCACGTTAGCTCATAGAAGAAACATATAGAGTTAAATAATGGTTCTACAAACAAGCTTTGCCAAGTTGGCTTAAAGAGGAGGTTTGTAGAGTAAAAAAATAACTCTACAAAGAAGCTCTACCACATTAGCTAAGCCTATTATGCTTTTGTCACATCAACAACTACCATGTTAGCCTCCTGGTAGAGCCTATTCATAGAGTAAGTAAGTGCATGCCACATTAGCATTTGCCATATCAACCTATGCCATGCCATCTCCTGACATATGAGCTTGTAGAACTAGTTCATGAACCCAAAATTCATCTCTACAAACAAGCTTCTCTTTCATTCCATCATATCAACAAATGAAATTAGTTATAAAGGTAAATTATATTTTATGGGCTAGCTTAGAAATGGTTCTACCACTTTAGCTCTAGAGAGTTGGCTTTTAAGCTAATAAGCAGCTCTACAAAGTGATTCTACCATGTCAACCCATAGAGCTAGTCTGTGAAGTTGGATTTCAACTCTACAAGTAAGTTTACTTTTTGGCTCTACCATGTTAGCTAGAGAAGACATTTGTAGTTTTAAAAAATAGCTCTACAAATTAGATTTACCATGTAAGCTCTTGAGTTAAGCTTATACTCATAGAGCCAAAATCTCATTTTATGAAGAAGCTTTACAAGCCACGTCACAACTCTTTCATGTTAGCTTGTAGAGGAATCTCATAAATTCTAAAAAAACAATTATGAAATAGCTCTTTCATATTAGCATCCATCATGTCTTCCCATAGAGGAAAAGCCTATAGAGTCAGAAAAGGATTCTACGAGCAAACTTAAAAGCAATTCTACAAGTCACGTTAGTGTCTACCATGTCAATTCATAGAAGAGATTGGTCGAGATCAAAAGTGATTATAAAGTAAAGATATGTCATGTCAACTCTAGACACATCATGCTAGTAGAACCAATCTACAAAGTTGAAGTTCCACCCTATGAAAGAGCTTATAAATAGCTTTGCCATGTTAGCTCCTTTAAAGAGAGAGTTCATAGAACATGAAAATGGTTCTACAAATAAGCTTTGAAATAATTCTAAAAGTAATGTCAAAGCTCATCTTGGGTACACAAAGGATTACATTTTATGCACATGCATATTTTGTTTTAACCCACCTTAGCAAGGGTGAGGCATAACTCATAGAATGGAATATTTTCTCTATGTAGAATCCCTACAACTATTTTGCTACATTAGCTCTTCAATATAGTGAACCAAAGTAGCTCCATGAACAAGTTCAAAAATGGATCTAAAACTGATGATAATGTGAAGGCTAAGTGAAGATAGAAGCTACATCAATAAACAGAGCTAGAAACTAGAACAAAGCTAAAAGCTACCATTAAAGTGCAGGATCGTCAAGCCTTACCTGCATAAATGTACAGAAAGAAGTAGGAATTGATTATTTAAATAAGAGTTAATAGAAAGCTATTATCTTAGCAAGAATAGGGTTATTTGAATGATACTTATTATCATCATAAATAAAAGCACCCATAAGAAGCTTGAATTGAAATAATTTTGAGCTAGTGTGGAAACGTCTTTAGAAAAGATAAAAAACTCCCTAATTGAATTAGTTTCAAAAGAATGAACATCAATGAGGTTCTTAAAGAAGCTTAATAATACTAAATTAGGTTCAACAAGTCAATCTATATGTTTCTTCTTAATCACAAAAGATTATCTCAACATCTATCAATTAAAGGGTTCCAGATTTAGAGAGAAAAGAAAACTCATCAAAAAACCTAGCAATTATTTAATAGCCTACATTTACAAATGGAAAACATGCAAAATATGGACTTTTAAACTTTCTGTAATGGTTATAACTACCATAGGTTGCTATATATAGCCCAAAGTAGATTTTTCATAGACATGGAGGTTGGAAGGAGAACTTTGGGAGCTAGATCTTAGGAGAAGCTATAGAATAAAGCTTGTAAATACTATTTCATGTAATGAAATTTTAAATAGGTTTCATCTATCTCTTTTAACTTTCATCTCTTATGTTAGTAGATTTAATTGAGTAGCTTTTTTGTATTTTATCTAGTATGAGTATTGCATAGTTACACATGAATGGATTACTAGTTTTGGAATAGGCTTCTTTCTCAATGAAGTGGAGGTTTAGCTTATTTTTATTATTTTAGTTGGATGGGATAGCTTTTATAGTGTCAATTCTTAATCCGTTTAGCATAGAAATATTCTCATCCTTGTATGGTTCTGAGCTTTATGAATAATTATATTTTCTTTAGTTTCTTGCTTTGTTTACCAAAGCTTTTGTGATCTTACTTCAGGAAGTTAGATAGTAGATAACTCATAATTTAAGATTGGTTTTTTCTATAAATCTACCTATTTACTATATGTATATGTTGCAATATTCAAGGTTATATTTGTAGGAGAGTTATTTAGGTTCTTGATTTATGCTAAGAGATAGCTAGAGGAGATAGATAATCAAATGTATATAAAAAAACTATTCCTTGAATTGATTCGCTTGTCTCATAGATAGATTTTTATCATTATTTACAATTAGTTAGATTGACCATCACTGTTTTTTGCTATTAGTCATATTAACTCATTTACTAGTAGAGGCTATTTAAAAGCATCCATGTCTTGGTGGTACCAGAGATTAGCAACCACGTAAAATAAGTTCAATTACAAAGCTGTTGCTTTGTAGCAAAGTTATTTTTGATTCTAACATAGTAGCCTTTTAACTGGTGCTAGAGGGAAGGCTGACCTTCATACAACAACATTTCCTCTTAGTGTTAGAAGTAACAATAGCTTAAACTAGTGCTAGAAAGAGGGCGTCCTTTTATTCACAAAATAGTTTATAGTTTAATAGGTTATACTAGATAAAAGTTAGTTATAAATAAATTAAGGTAGTTATTTTAGCTCATGAATGATTCTCTAGGTGAATAAGAAGATTTTAAAAGTCCAACAAATACATCTAAACTTGAGACTGGAATCATGTCTAGAGAAGCTAAAATTATGATTAGGAATTCAAGTATTGGAATTTAAACATAACGTACTAGGACATCACTGCTACTTAAGGGCTAGTCTTTTAAAAGAAAAGTTAAATTACAAATAGGACCATCTAGTAGAGTCTAGAATTTACAAATAATGAAAAAATTATCTCTTGTTAATCCATTCCAACTACCCACATCTTTGATATTTAACATGTATTATGATATTCCTAAAGTAGCCTAAAAGTACTTGCTAGAACCATACATTCCTAGTAAGGCTTATTTGATAGAAGAATATTTACACTTATTTGAACTATCCCTTGTCCATATGAATATTTAACATCTCGATTAAGCATGTAGATTTTTTGTAGGAAACCTTAGGGACATGACTTAGATTTGGTACTTGAACTTGCCTAATAATAGTATTACTAGTTGGGATGATATGAAAACCTTATTTATATCCTGGTTTGTTAATCAAATTTAGCAACATTAGTTATAAATTATTCTAGTTCAAATGAAGTAAGAAAACAAGGAATTAGTAAGAGAATTTGACGTTAAGTTTTAGAGAGTTTATGTTTTATTTCAAAACTAGTTTCACCCAAGAAATGAGGTTCTAAGAGATACCTATCTAAACACTATGGATCCCAAAATATCAATTTGGCTTTGAAGGAAATCAAATATCAGTACTTTAGCAGAACATTATAGTAAGGCTATAGAATTAGAAAGGCAACTAAATTAACCTTTGAAAATACCCATCTTTCTGTAAAGGAGCCTTAAAAAGGAGTATTCACACTCTAAAGTTTAACCCAACCCAAAATGTTACCTTTAATCACTAGCTCTATAGAATTTTGAAATGAAGAATTTGATAAATATAAATATCTAAAAGAGATATTAAAGAAAATTCCCAAGTTAGCAAAATTTATGTCAAAAGTAAAGATCAAGGAAGATAGAAAATTCAAAAATTCAAATATTCAAGCAGAATTTGAAGAAATTGAATCAAGTGAAGCTTTAGTTGACTCTAACCTAATATAATTTGAAGAGGAGTTTAAAGAATTTACATACCCAGGAGTACATTATATAGAAAGGTCATTTAGTGATAAGACATATAAGGATTTAGAGACGGGACACTCTTTTAACAATGAGTTTAATAATAATGAGGAGCCTAGATATGAACTTAGAAGTACAAAAGAAAGACTAACCACATCTAGTACATCAAATACAATACCTAAGACTATTGGAAAATGTAAGGTTTTTGAAGAAATACAAAATTCAAAAGAAAAGGCTCATCCTAATGAAGAAGATCATTGGTATTCTCTCCTAGAAATATTTAGAGAGTTAAGATTTATGGTGAAGGGAAATATGATATAATAGAAGATTTGTATTAGCTACTTCAAATGGAAGAATACTCCAAAAGAACTTCAGAGGAATTTAAGAATAAGAAGAAAGTGGTTGAAATTGTCACAAATTATATTCATAATGATAAATTTACTAGTAAAACATAGGTTGTGATTGATAGAGATGCTTCCTCTTTCTAATTAACTCTTGAGCTAAAATGAAGGTACCTACATAATTTTTGGTTGATTCAGGAGCTATTTCAACATTAATGCCAATGATGATATGTGATTAGTTAGGATTAAAACCTGAAAAATCAGATAAGAAAATTATCTAAGTTGACAAAAGTAGAGTCAACATAGTAGGTCAAGTACTTAACATGTTGATTCAATTAGCTTCAAATTTGAGGGTCAAGAGTATGGTTACTATCCAAGTAGTTGATATCTTTGATTCTTATAGCTTACTATTAAGTATAAGTTGGAGTTGAAATTTTTCTAGATATATAGCTATAGATTATTAACATATATGGTTGACAGGGAAAGGTAAACCAAATTAGATTCATATGTATAGTGAGTCATTAATGATAAAGAATGTGACTTTAGGTGGAAGAAAAAAAGAGTTGAATCAAGAGAAGTTGAATTAGGAGTTAGCTCAATTCGGGAGATATAAGTTATGCATTTTGATGATTAACTAGAATAATTTTGATAGCTATAATTTTGATGGGGCTTGTAATTCAAGAGGATTATGAGTTAGTATTGTTCTAATTGGGCAAGAAAGTCAATTAGATCTAAAGTTATACGATTGAAATTTCAAGGTGCTAATAATAGAACTAAGTATAAAAACTTTATGTAGAGGCTTGAAAATGAGACTCAAAACTCATATGTTATTAACTTGAAGGGAACTACTATATTAAGAGATCATTTCTTAAAACATATAGGCAAATAGTAGGAAGATTACTTAAAAATTTTATGACATGTAAAATTAAAAAAATCCTAATGGAAAAGAACTAGAAGGCTGATGAGCTTACAGTAGTAGCTTCAACTCAAGACTTATCAAGCATAGTTGAAAGTAATAAAATAGTAATCAAGTAAGAGTTAGATCCAATAGTTCCAAATAATGAGAAGTACTTCCAAGTATTTGAATATGATCATCAAATAATTTGATTCATAAATAGCACAAGAGAATTCATAGCTCAAGTTCATGAAAAGGTTGATTTAAAATATAAGGATAAAAGGATACCTTAAAGGGTGTTATAGATGGAAGAAGAATTCAAATAGAAACTAATGATAGGATTGGATGTACAAAATCCTAAAGATCAATCTTATGAAATAGTTAATTTAGGGTGTCAAGATACTTGAAACCTTCTCAACATTGGGAAAAAGCTTCAATCAAATGTAAAAGGGGAAGTGATAAAAGTTAGAGAAAATTTACACAATTTTCTTAGTTGTATGATCATTTAAGAACTTTTGATCCCAATATTATGACTCATAAAATTCCTTTGGAAAAAGAGTGTAAGATAGTTAAATAGAAGCTTAGAAAGTCTAATCTAGTTTTTGAGCCAGCAATGGAAGTTGAAATTAAGAAATTGTTAGAAGCTAACATAATATATTTGATTAGACATTTAGCCTGGACAACTAATTTAGTGTGCGTTAGGAACAAGAATTGAGATATAAGGTTATGCATTAATTTCAGAAATCTAAATGAATCTTCAATCAAGGATAGATGTCCTCTTCTAGGGATTGACGAAATGGTGATAAAAGTATCAGGATGTTAGCTATACTCATTTTTAGATGGATTTTCAGCCTATAATCAAATTATAGTAGGTAAGGGTGATAGATTCATGACATCATTTATCACTAAATGGGGAACATTTTCATACAAGAGAATGCTCTTTGGCTTATCAAATGCAGGGGTTACTTTTTAGTGAGCTATGAATATTGCTTTTAGAGGACTTATTGGAAAGCTCATTGTCATTTATTTAGATGATATTATAGTGGATTCAAAATACAATCTCAATCATATCTCTCATTTATAGTAGATATTTGATAGATGTCAAGAATTTGGTATCTTCTTGAATCCTAAAAAGTGTATCTTTCAGGTAAAATCAAGTAGCTTACTTGGGCATATAATTTGTTAGAAAGGGATTGCTATTGATCAAGCTATTATTGGAGCCATTTAGGGTATAGAACAACCTACAAATAAAAAAACATTAAGGTCTTTCTTTGGAAAGATAAACTTTGTTAAAAAATTTATTCTTGAATTCACTAAGATAATAAAACCACTTTTACATATGTTGAAAAAGAATGTTGAAGTAAGAAAGAGTAAAGATTCATTTAAAGATTTAAACCACATTAAAGAAGCCATTTTAGAGGATCCATATTTGGTAAAGCCAAAATTAAAGAAAGATTTTTTGTTATATGCTTTCTCTTCAAAAGACTCATTGGTTGTAGTGTTAACATAGTAGGATAGAATAGAGAAGAAGCCAATTAAATTTTTTGATTACCAGCTAAAAGATGCTAAATTAAATTACTTAGAATTAAAAAAAAATGCATTTTCCATGATAAACGCCTTAGGAAATTTCAACTAGTTGACATCAACCTTGCCCATGCTAGGCACGAGGCCATGATTAATAGTTTTAATTGCATATATATAATCAAACTTCATAGTTTCTCTAGAATTTTAAAATTATTTCAGTAGTAGGAGTAGGATGAGGCTCTTAGCCTCTCAATTCAATTTATATAAGATTGTGTCCATGTTTGATATGAAATACTTTAGAAACTATCAACTTGTTATTGAGAAGAAAAGAAATTTCCAAATATATCTTCAACCATAAGCAAACAAATCATAGCCTAAAAAAAACTAATTGAATTTTAGCTTCATTATTTGAAAAAAAATAATATAATGGGTGTGACAAGACATCCAAGCCTCTAATAGGCAAATTACATGCTACATGTTCATGATTACTTCACTGTAGAAAGACCAAAGCACTTCAAAACTATAACATGCGAACATAGTAAAATAGGTATGATTTACCACTATTACCAACTATGCAATGCAGTCATAATAACCCAAAAAATTCTGCTAGAGATATTTCTATATATCAAACACACATTCGTTCAAGATTGTGATTGAAATGTTATGATAATCACTCGTAACAAACCAAACTTCACAAACTATGAATCTAAATGCATGTAATAAAACAAATCATAAAATGTGAGGATTTATAATGGTCTTCTTTGGCTAAAAATTTTTGTTTTTTATTAAGAATTGAAACTAAATGAGAGGGGTGAATAGCTAAAACCTTTTCAAAGATAATTAAAATGTGGGTATAACCTTTTCAGAGATAATTAAAATGTGGGTATCTCATGCATCATCTGTGGGGAGTAATTATGCAGATGTGGCATAGTGATAGGTAGGTTGCAGAAGTTATGTGGCAACATGGTGGTGATTATGCCAGACATGTGAGAATTATGTAGAATGTGGGCATTTATGGTAGTGTGTTGGTGATCACGGTGGGCATTTCTTGGGTAGTGGATGTTATAGGGGAGCATGGCTGCGGTTATGCCAATAATTATAGGATGTGGTGGGCATTTTAGACCATCAGCAAATGGGATAGTTATAGGGTATTTGCTAGCGGGAGACAAACTGACGTAGACATGGGCAGCCACTATTTAAATAGCAACGGAGGAACCAGGGGCATTGATGATGGATGGGTGTTGTAGCAACTAGCCTTATCCCATAGGTGCCTTGGGTAGCAATGCGTGGAGTGTAGTAGGTGATACTAGGGATATAGCAGGAGCTGACAACACTATGATGGGCATGCGTTGATGGTGCACGAGGGTGGTAGATGATGTAGATGTTTCTGGTGCATTAGCAATTCACAAGTGATGCAATGGAAGTGGAATCTAATGGTGGTGCAATCAAGGATGGACTCTCTCTCTCTCTCTTTGTCTCCTCCTCCCCCCACCCACCCCCCCTGCCCACACTCCAATAACACATGACAATCTTGTAGGCATTGCAGGTGTGCAACGTGTAGTGTATAGTGGTAATTGGAAGGCTGTAGGTGGCACACAAGAGGTGGCAAATGACGGTGCACTTGTGGTAGATGGTGGTAGGCTTTGAATGATGGAAATCATTACCTTGTGTGAACTACAATCGATGGTTTCATCTCCTTCCCCTTCATGGTTGATCTTGGGTTTGCATTCTCTATTTGTCTCTACAAATATTTATGGACTTTTGGATCTTGGTGGCTCTTTGGCATGTAGGTAGTCCTCCTCTCTTGCATTATAGCAACTACAGTAGTAGTGCTAGAAAGGTAGCACCTCCTTGTGGTAGTCTCTCTTTCTCTCTCTCCCTCGTCAAGTAGCATTCGTAGTCTTCCTACCTAGCAATGGACACCATTGGTAGCGATAGACTAGTAGCATTAGTGGGACTAGGGAAAATTTATTTTTTGTAGTTACTTATTGTATTCAAGATAATCATTTAATTTAAATTCTATATTTTTAGTTTGGTTTATCATTTTCAAAAGGCCATGTAGCCATCTCCAACTGAGACTATTCCCAAGTTTTCGTACCCATACAAGAGTTGCCCTAGGCAATAGTTTCCTCAAATGAGTTTTTTTTCCTGGTGTTGATGCATCCAAATTTTATGCATCAACACTATTATTTGCAACATGTTTTAGTTCATATTATGATGATAGAGCCAACTATAAGATAATTCCTATCTTAAAACAAAATTGAATTAAAGAGAGCTAACTGGATAATTTACCTCCAACAATTTAGTTTCATTTTAGAAACCTACAGAACAATAAAGAATATGGAATTAGCTAGGATGATGGCAAAAGAATCAAAGTAAGAAATACTAGTTGTATCTAAAAATACTAATTAGTATGATGATCTAGTAAAATTCCTTATTAGCTAAGAGATTTCCAATAATCTATCCATAAGCAAAGAAAGAGCTTTTATCATAAAAAAAATACATCTATACTTAGGGAACTTTGTAAAAGAAAAAGAATTTTAGAGGTAGTTTACTGAAATGTACATCAAATCAGAAAATTAAAGGCACATTGAAAAATTCCATGATCATGAGGGTCTGTATCATGAATCCCCAAGAGCCATAGTGTAGTATATGTTAAGATTTGGTTTTTCTATTGGCCTACTATAAATAAGGATGTGAATGAGAAAGTTCTAACTTGCCATAAGTGTCAGATTCATGGGAAAAAGCTAAGAAAGGCTAATGCTTTGCTAAAATTGGTAATAGTAGATAGGCCATTCCATAGATGGGGATTGGATTTTATAGGGGTTATTACTCCATCTAAAGTAAGACATAGATTCATCTTGATAGCTATTGATCATTTCATAAAATGGCCAAAAGTTGAAGCTTTAAGAAGAGGTATAACCTATGATGTGATTAAGTTTCTTGAACAATACATCATAAATTGTTTTGAAATACTAAAATCCTTGGTTACTAATAATAGTATAGCTTTCTAATTAGCTGATTATGTACAATGGACCTTAGAAAAATCAATCTTGTTCTATTCACCTTCAAACTTCTATCTATAGGGAAATGGTCTAGTTGAATCTACAAATAAGAAGATCATCTCATACATCAATCATTCCATGGATAATAATGTGGGACATTGACATGAACTATTGCAAGGAGCTTTATGGAATGATAAAATTAGAATAAAGAAATTGATAGAAACTAAATTATTCAACTTAGTTTATAGGTTTAATACTTGAATAAATAATTCAGTTGTGTCTTTAGTAGTGGATTTGTGGAAAATTATAGGCCATGATTAAACAAAGAACATGATGTGATGTCTTCATTATTGAAGAGGGAAGCTAAGATTGATGAAGCTCAAGATAAGCTATTGCATAATGTAGTGTTTATGAAGAAGTGGTTTGATCACTAAGTGGGATGGAAGACATTCAAAGAAGGTGATTTAGTATTGTTGAAGAGGATTAAAGGGAAATATAAAGTTAATAAATTTTTAGCTAAGTGGATCAAACTATTGATCATTAAGCAGGAAGTCACTAAAAATAAATTTAAGCTTACTTCATTTGATGGACAAGTGTTAAGATATTCATTTAATGCACTCCATTTGAAACATTACTTTGGGCAACTGCCCACTTATAATAGCTCTAAATGACCAAAAAAAATTGTAATTATGTACATAGTGTGTTATGACAAATTAGGACTATATAATAAGGTTGCAATTAAGCTATAAAATCCATAAGTGTATCATGGCTAGAAAATCTAGGCCCACAGTGAAAAGAAGATTGTTTACAAGCCCCAATAGAGTCAATATGAGAGCAAGACCCTTTCATATCTTTCTAGTTATTTTTCAAAACACAAAAAAAGGGACTTCAAGTGAGTTTCCTCATATAGGGTAGCTTATGATAGTCCATTCATGTCATAGGTTTTAAATGAGTTCTCTACTCTCACAAGTGAGAAATCGATCCATGTCCTTGGGTGGGACAAGTTTCCAGAGTGCTCTGACCTTTTGATAAGAGAAAAATATGATAAAGAGATCCTAAATCAAGTTTTCAATTATGGAGATGTGTTGGTGAATCAACATGAGAATGGAACTAAAGAAAGGCTAGAAAATTTAGAAAAGAAATTGGAAGAAGAAGAAGAGCCAAAAGAAGATACTAGTTATGCAAAGCCTAACAAAAACTAGGATTGGGACAAAGAAGCACATACTGTGATACCTGCTCAAGTTACTACTGAATTGGAGTATGATGGAGCCTCTAAGCATAGAGTTTTGAGGAAGGTAATGATTAGAGTACAATGTTACCCAGTTCACTAGTTTAGCTTCAGTGTGTTTTTTTTTTTTTTGTAAAGTTTTAGAATTGGGGTTTCTTTTTTATCCTTGTTAGCCTTAAGTTGAAAGGATTTTTTCCCACACAAAAATATTTTGATTTGCATTTAATTCTCTATAAATATACATAAATATCATATCAAGATTATTTATTTTATGGGAAAAATTGTTGATGCATCAATTACCATTAATATGGAACAACTTTAACTGTACAAAAGAAAGTTCTAAGAAGTATTAATGAATGAACTAGAGTTTAAGCTATTGAAGATTCAATAAGAAGAGATTCCATCAAGAAATGCTATAAAAGATTTAATGGAAGTGTAGTGCATTTTAAGATTTCTAGAACAAGAGTTCTAAAGTAGAGCAAATCCTTCTAAGGATTTTCAATCAATTATTAGAAAGTTAGAGTTTTGGAGCTAAATAAGACACCAAGTAGATTAGTTAATTAGACATCCGAAATAAAGCTTATACTAGTTAAGACTTGAATTCATTTTTCATTAATTGGAAGTAAGTTTCATTTTAAAAAATTTGCAGAGCTTAGAAATCAGTTTCATAGTAGCAGACATTAGAATAAATAATAAAGTAATAATAGAAACACTTGTTTCAATGAAAAGGAGCTTAGTTAGAAAAATGAGTTTTTATTACCACATTAGCTAGTTAAGTAGATGATTTATTTATGTGATGAATGAAACAAAGTTTCTTTCCTAAATTAGCTCTACAGATCATAAGTACCTTTAAGAAGAGGAGCCTTGATTGATTCTACCACATAAGCATGACAAGAAGTTGGTAGAGAATAGTTTGCGCTCTATAGAATAGCTTTGCCAAGTTAGCTTAAAGAGTAAAGTGTTAATTCTCTTATGAGGTAGAAATGTAGCTTCATGAATCAATCCTATGGTTGTGTTAATGGTCATACGAGGAAAGCTCATAGAGTAGAAAAATGACTCTACCAAATCAATTGTAGAGTTGAAAAATAGATCTATAAAGAGTGGTTTGTTGTGTTCTACCACATTAGCTTAGAAGCTTAGAGTATTTTCAAAGAGCCAAAATTCTACTTCACAAAGGAGCTTATGTTTTATTCTATTATGTCATCTTATTGAGGAGGTCATAGAACTATAAATTAGCTTAGGGATTTTACTTAAGGAAGCATTTTATTTATTCCATATGATAAGTGGGCTTTGTTTGAAAAAGTTTGTAGATTGAAAAAGTAGCCTTAGAGAAGAGCTGAGAATGGTTCTACATAGCTCAGAAGGAATTTTACTTTTGTAGATCCAAAATACGATTCTACAAATAGCTCTTGAAAATGGCTCTATCACATCAACATTGTGCCACATTAGCTCATAGAGTTAATTCATGGAGCTCAAAAGTAGTTCTAGAAAGGAGTTCTACCATGTTAGCATTATGCCATGTCAACTCATAGAGCTGATTTGTATTGCTCAAAAATAGCTCTACAAAAGACCTCTAACATGTTAGCTTCATAGAGTAGGTTTGTGAAGCTGAACTTCATGTTTACAAATAGGCATAAAATTTGTTTCAACACATCAACTCGTAGAGGAGGTTTATGGAGCTTAAAAGTGGTTCAATAATGTAAATCTTCCACATAAGCTCTCAACTATACTTGTAGAATTGAAATCTAGTTCTATGAAGGAGCTCTACAAGCCATGTCATTTTTTTTCCACGTTAGCTTGTAGATGAAGCTCTAATTCAAGAAATGAATCTACAAAATGGCTCTTCCATGTCAATATCTACATGTCAATCTCCTTGAATAGCCAATTTGTAGAGCTAATTTTTTATTCTATGTTTGAGCTATACTAGATCATCATTAAAAGATTGAAGGGAAAATACGTAAATTGCAATTGGCCAAAGAGCATTTCTTCCATCTCAATGCACATGACACCTTGCGGAAAAAAGTACAAAATGGGATATGATTTGATTTTCGAAATTCTAAAATTAGCCATCCTTCTTTCTTCCTAATTTAAAAGGAATTCAATGACCTTACGTTAGCACCATGCCACATCAACTCAGAGAGCTGGTTTGTGACGTTAAAATTCAACTTTATAAACAAGCTCATCTTTCTCGTCAGCATGTGGAACTAAGTCATGGAGTTGACTTTCATATCTATAGGTAAGATTACTTTTAGCTCCATCATGTTAGCTAGTGGATGAGTTTTGTAAAGATTAAAAGTGGTTCTACGAAGGATCTCTACAATGTTAGCATTATCCGATTACCAATCCCACATCATCATCTAGATGAATCTCATATTATCATCTAAAGAAAACATGCTTCATTCATCATGTTAGCACATGCCATGTTAGCATCTTTAAAATCATCAATTGCCACATCATTGCTCTACCATGTCAACTCATAGAAGAAGCTTGTACAGCTAAAAAATGATTCTACTAATAAGCTTTGCCAAGTTTGCTTGAAGAATAGGATCGTAGAGTAAAAACATGACTCTATAAAGAAGCTCTACCACATCAATTGAGTTCATTACACTCTACCATGTCAACATCTATCATGCCAACCTTTTAGTAGAGATTGTTCATAGAGCAAGCAAGTGTGTGCCATGTTATTATGCATGGAGAATTCAGTCACTAGAAAAATTGAGAATACTAGGTGCAAAATAATTTTATCCTTTGATCCAAAGGACCTTAGAGAAAGATGATCCAAGGTACCTTGGATAGTCTAGTTGATCACCCAAGCACTTGAAAAGTATAAATGGGGGTAAATGAAATGTAAATATTGTAGATATAATCTAGGAAATAAATGCACAAAATAAAATTGCAATAACTTTTGCATAGCAAATGAACTATGAAATTTATTACAATGAAAATATTATAAATAAACAAAGTTTAGAATATGAAAAGATAATTCTTGGATATACAAGGGGTTTTCTTTAGTGGAGCTTAAAGCTTGTTGAAGTTGGTAGTCATGCACATTGTAGTTAGCTTCACGATCCAAGTACTTCCCAACTTTCAAAACTAAAACTCATTGTAGGTTTCTCTCATAGATTTGTAGCATTGGTCACAAGGGAGGGTAAGGTATGTTAAAGACTTTTGTCATGAAAGAAGTATCACTCTAGAAGTCTTGATGCCTAGGTAGTCCAGCATTACTCCCAGAAGTCTCATACAAGCCTCAAGGTTACAAGTGTTTTGAGTGGCTAAAGGTTCCACACTTAAGAATTGCCAAAAATCTTTTTGTTTGCTCTCTTATGAAGTGGTGGAACCTACGAAGTGAAGAACTAAAAAACCTCTTTTAGGCATTTGAAATTAGCTTATATAGGTTATATGGCTGTTGAATTTTTATTATAAATTTTTCCCATGATTATTAATATATTGGTGTTACAAGTAGGTGTGGTAGGTGTTTGATTATCGCATAGCTACTATTTGTGGTAAGTTTTGATACCCCTAAGGAACCAAAAACATGCTTGTTACTAGAAATAGTAAATATACTTTTCATCCACACTAGCTTCTTCCACCGATGTTGGCCTTCCAGTCGTAATGCTAGATTTGTGAAAGAAATGTTGAAATTTGAATGAAACTTCAACCACTCCAATATTGACCTTGATGTGGCAATGCTAGCCTTGATGTGACTACATTAGTTGTAGTTGGGAGAATGCAATTTAAACCCTCAAACATTGGGCATAGTGCTTCCAATGTAGTAAAGGCCATACCCCCCACAAAATCCTTGAAGATGCCAATTTGGGAAATTTAAGGCATTTTGACCTTTCCAAGCCCAAATATAGACATAGTAGTACTTTTTCCTCTTGAGAAGTGAGGCTACAACAACTTATGAGGCATTTTAGCTCCAAGAGTTAATGTATGTGAGATTGCATCTTATGGATTACAATAATCATATTTTACAATGAGATTCTAGCCTCGGGTTTCATGGGGTGAAAGTTATAAGGTCAACAGGTTACAACATGCATTTTCTTGGTGGTGTTTCATTGGCCCCTGTTTGTTGATGTTTTGAGGATTGAATTGAAAGACATTGATAAAGAATACAAAACATCATTGTTGGCCCATCACCAATGTTCTTTCTCCACACTTGATTTAATAGTGTCAAACTACACCAAAGAGTGCTTGTGATGATGAGATGAGGTTATGACAGAATAACAAAGGCTATATTTGGCTATAAAGGAGTGGTCACAAAGTTAGCGATGATTTTCAAATGTTAACACCATGGTTACGGTTATGACAATGACATTTTGAATGGTTGATGAGGTCTTTACGCTTCATGGTTTCAACATACACATCACTTGGTGATGTTCTTGAGAAACCAATGTCCTATTTCAAGGTTTTTTTGACCATTAGGCTCCTCCCTTTGTGTGTTCGGAGCCATTGATATGTCTTTTGGTCTTCATCAACCTTTTGTCTTCTTGGTAGTTTGCTTCCCATTTTTTTTGCGGGCTGAAACCTGCATTGTGTTTCATTACCAAGGCCAATTTTAATTTGGTTTTTCCATTGAATGAGATGTGTTATACTTAACGTACTTGGTGAAGCATAACAAAGGAAATGTCTTATGGCCATAATGTTGGCACATTTTGGCCATCTTATGGAACAGTTTGGCATGATTAAAGGTTTATACAGTTAGAAGAATTTCAGTTTGTAGAAAAAGAGATATAACATCTAAGGAAAGAAAAAAGGTCAAAGAAAGGATGTTATATCCATTATACAAATTATGCACTCATCGATGTATTATCCTTTTATTCTTTTCATAAACTACATCAGTCCCATTCCCTACCTACACATCACAGTGGACATTTTATTTTTGTCTGCTTTACCATTGATACTTCTTGGGGATGCATCTGCCTATGCCTGTACTATGCTGTGTTTCTGTTTTTGTTTGAACTGTGGAAAAGGAGACAGCTAAGTAATCATTTACAAAGCTTTCAGCATCACGAATTGGATGTGATTGCTGCAGAGAAAAAGTAAATAATAATAAGAAAAAAAATGCTGCCGAAGGAGTCAGTCTCTCTCAATTTGCAGATACGGGCTCTCCTGCACCCTCTAACGTGGCTTTAGAAATCAGCGAAAAACTTCCTTTTAATGTATTAACTTGAATACACATGGATCCATGGCTATGGAGGCTAGAATTATTGTCCAAAAGACAATAAGGAATATGCTTGTTCCTGTAGATTCCTTAATTAATCAAAGTTATCCCTGGGAAGAGATTTTAGTGGCCGTCGGCTTAACCGACAAGGGTTTCTAGGTTTGAATTTTACAGCGCAAAGTGGGGCTCACTGGCCGATCTAGATTGTCGTGTGCGTGCGAAGATAAGTCTGGTACGGTTACCAGCACCATCGTTTGATCCATGGGCCACGTGGTTGCAACACGAACCCATGTTGCCCTTTTTGCAATGACGAATTTATGGAGGAAGGCTTGGTGCCTGTTGTTGTTGCTGTGCATCAATGGCGAAAAATTGAAGGGGAAGCACAAAAACAGAGGGCAGTGCTGACCACGTCATTAGAATGGAGGTTTGGCAGAGATTGATGCATGAAAACATGTAGGATTTTAAGAAAGATCTACGTTTCCGCTCACCGCCGTGACTCACAATACTCTGTTGCAGGGATTCTTCCACTGCGGCCTCGTCAAGCAAACCTGGTTTTCCTAAGAACACATTTAAAAAAAATTTTTACGTGGTAATCACAAATGACGTCCGTTCTTGGAACCTGCAATCCAAAACAATAGCCATGCCCGACGCTGATGCATTCGTTATCATCATACTGATCCACTGAACGTGGCAATGGAGACACGAAGGCATACTAAGACAGGTGTATAATCGAATCCGTAAAGCAAGAGATATTTTAACTGATGTTGGAGTTGTAGTTTAATCTATCGCTGAAACTTACCTTTAATTTAATTATTCCAAGTCTTAAAACATTCTTAAAACATTATTTTTCCAACATTATTATATATATAAGTTACTACTCATAAAATATTTGAAATATTAATGTTAAAATATTTGTAAAAGATTAATGTTAAAATATTTGTAATATTATATAAAATTTATAATATTTACAAATATTAATATTAGCATAAATCCCTCCTAACTTTATGGATAACTTCCTAACTACATAACTTCCTCCTAACTAGATGGGTAAGTTGTAACCTCCTTACTTAGGAGAAAAGTTAGCTAGGATATTTTGGAATGTAACTACCTTATGAACCTTATAAAAAGGCTTCAGGGGTAAGAAGATTGATACATCATACTTGGGAGAAGACATTGATACTGCACTTTGGAAGGCTACTAGCTAACACTTGGGCTTTCACTTGGAGACACACTTTGAGTCTTGGGAGAGAGCATTGTAAAGAAGAAATTGTGAAAGATTGCTTGTAAGATGACTTGCTAAAGGAAAGATTTCAGCCTCTTTGTCATAGTCTTGTGAGTTATGTTTTATTTTTATTTTGTTTAAATTGTCTAGCTAGTGGTTTAGATAGAAAATTTCTGTTAAAATTTTGCCATAGAAGTGCTTGTGTTTGAAAGCCTTAAGAGCATTTTAGTAGTGAATTTGGTTATTGTGCAACGTATAAGAACTGCTTTTGAGATCGTTGTAAGAGAGCCTCTGCTTGTAGTCATGCCGTTGAAAGATTCAATAGTCAAGAGGGTTTAGAAAATATTTGGTATTTTGATGGGACTATAATAGCTTCTTTTTATCTTCAAAGTGAATCTCCGTGGTATTTCAATCAGAAATTGTCAAATCTTTTGAAGGTTCTGTTGAATGCAATTGTTGATATCCATTATCTAGCCAAAATGGAGTCTCACACGTGGTAGTTTATGTAGCAATTTTTTGGTAGCATAGTAGGATTGTCTTGAAGAAATTGCATATTTGAGCCTTGGAGGTTTGAACAATTCGTAGATATTGAATTTGGGATAGCTTTATTATGAAGTGTTTACTCATGTTATTTAACCTTGTTTAAATATTTGAGGTCTACACAAATCTGCTTTCTTTTCTATCTATTTCCATCGAATCTTGCTCTATTTCTAGTTTTCTTGTGGAACTATCTCTTTCTCTAGGGAAAATTAGAAGTAGATTCACGGAGTTGTGCTCGAATGTTTTTGTAAAATTTTATTTGTTACAAGTAGGTATTATAAGGACCACGTAGACTAGGAAATTGAACAAAATAG
>MNCI01015381.1:481095-503687 GCA_015680685.1 Gnetum montanum
TGGTATTTCAATCAGAAATTGTCAAGTCTTTTGAAGGTTCTATTGAATGCAATTGTTGACATCCATTATCTAGACAAAATGGAATCTCGCACATGGTAGTTTACGCAACAATTTTTTGGTAGCATAGTAGGATTGTCTTGAAGAAATTGCTTATTTGAGCCTTGGAAGTTTGAACAATTCATAGATATTGAATTTGGGATAGCTTTATTATGAAGTGTTTACTCGTGTTATTTAACCTTGTTTAAATATTTGAGGTCTACACAAATCAGCTTTCTTTTCTGTCTATTTCCATCAAATCTTGCTCTATTTCTAGTTTTCTTGTGGAACTGTCTCTTTCTTTAGTGAAAATTAGAAGTAGATTCACAGAGTTTTGCTCAAATGTTTTTGAAAAATTTTATTTGTTAAAAGTAGGTATTATAAGGACCACATAGACTAGGTAATTGAACAAAATAGGAACTCTCAACAACTCACAGTACTTGGCAAAGTTGGATGAATCTCTTTAAGGTAAGTCATTTGTAGTTTACACACAACGCAATCGTTTCATTTTTTACAACCGCACGCCGCAATAGCACACACATACACTCACATTAACCACTGAATCTATTTGGAGGTATCTAGACCTTAGTGTTGCCAGAGACTAGCAAACACCTAAATCCTGTTCGAGGACACTCGTTGACAATCGTGTCCCAAACAGTCGCCAACACATAACACACGAGTTCCAAACATATGTCATCATTTCTATTCAAGGTGAGGAGGTTCATAATTAGGCTAATGGGGTTGGGCTTAATCATGGGTTATGGATGTGATCAAGCACTCTTGGTATGACAGAATAAGCTAATTTAATCTTGCACATCTAGGTAATTTAATAACTTACCATCTCTATGATGAGTCACACCTTTGTAATGACTTTAGGCTTCATCCTACAAGCATAACTCCAAGAGGATAAGAAAATCAAATAAAGAAAGCATGTTGTTACATGATAATGCATAAGGCCACATGAGATAATCAACAAACTAGGTCATCATATGTCACTATTATTATAAATCTTTACAATTCATTTACTATGTTGAATAGAGTGAGGTAGAGAAAGTTCATTGTAATACCCTACCCTATCGCACCTAGCTAGGGATAGTCATGTAGGCTCACTTGTCATTGGTTGTAATGCTATAGAAGTCAACTTGTTGGTTTGTGCCCATAGAAAAACTTGCATTAGATGTAGTATGAATTTAGATAGGAATGATTGACTAGATTGGCCAACTCATTCCCATTCATGTTTGCTATTTTGAATGCTCCATTGTCATAGGCCTTGGTGATTAAGAAAGGCCCATTCTAGCTGGTTGAGAACTTGTCCATGTGTTGGTGGACGTCCTTGAGGACCAAGTCTTCCTTCTTAATCTTTTGTTTATTCAGGTCATGGTAGTGTTGTTTTTAATGCCTCTCTTTGTTTCACTTGATGTGAGCAAGCATTTGTACTTGTTGCTCTTCCATTGGATATAGGTCAATGGTACATAGCTCCTTATTCTATTCATTGTTAATGAAGTTTGATATAGCCATCCTTAGTGATGGCACCTGTAATTCAAGAGGAAAAAAAACTTCAAAACCATAAACTAGGCTATATGTGGTTACACTAGTAATGGTTTGATAGGTCCAAAGTGCATGGATAAGCTTCTCATGCCACTTGTGTCTACTATTATTCAACATCTTTTTTAGCAAGTATATGATGGCCTTGTTGCCAAAATGGGCTACTATGTTATCAGGTATAAATCTAGAAACTTGTTGAGATGTTGTCTTGCTTAAGGGAATAACTTTAACCCACTTTGTGAAGTATTCAGTTGTAGTGATGATAAAGATATGCCTTGTAAAAGACTTGGGTGTTATAGGTTTAATGATGTCCAATTCCCATTGTTGAAATGACAAAGTTATCTAAGTGGTATGTAACTCAATTGGTGGTACATGTATCAGGTTGCTATGTTCTTGATATGTACCACAAGTTTAGACCTTCTGTAGGTAGTTGCTTTCCATATGGGCTAGTAGTAGTCTAGCCATCTAATTTTAGTGGTAATGGCTCTAGGTCCTATAGGTCCCACACATACACCTTCATGAACTTGCTCAAGAACTATGCAGGCTTTAGTTTTTCCTAGGCACACTCACAATATGCCATTATAAGATTGTCGACATAATGTGTTACCATCTATGATGACATACTATTTTGATCTTTTACATACAACGTGCTTTTGAGAAATAGTCAAGCCATTTGAAGATTCATCATACATAAGGTAAAACTTGATATCATCATATCATTCCTTCTAAGGATTGATATTGATAGAGGCTATGGAGCTATCCTCAATGTTCTATGTGATGAGAATAGCACAATTCATAGTTAAGGAAGGTAACTTTCTAGACACATTTGGCATCATGCTAAGGACTATAATTGCAATGGCATTGGCTAATGTATTTTTGGTTTGGGATATATGTAAATTGTTGCATTAGTTTTTTTCCTAGGTCATAGTAAGGTTGCAAATGTTTTAGCTTTACATGCATAAACTTTCATTACTTGATTAACCATAAGTTTTGAATCACCTTTTATCATCAGACATTTGATTCCTTGGTCATGTTCTAACATCATTTCCTTGATCAATTCTTCATACTCTACCTTGTTGTTAGTACATGGGAATTCAAAATGGTAAGCAAAGGGTTGGATCTCACTAGATGGAAATGTTATGATGGTAGCAGAATTGGCCCCATGGGTAGTTGAAGCCCTATCAAAGTAGATAATTACCTCATAGCCCTTAGGTACTTCACTAACCATGTTGGCATGCTTGTCTGGGAACTTGTGATCAATGCTACATGGCCTTATATTGGGGAAATGGTTAGTTATGCAGCTATGGCTTAATCTTTTGTTTAGGCTTGGGAGATGTAATGTAGGTTAAACTCTACTATTATGGCTTTTCAATGGGCTATACAACTACTTTCATAGATATTGATCATTATGACTCTAAGCACATTGTCCTTGTAGATGATGTTGACTTAGCTCCTAATGAGGTAGTGTCTCCACTTCTTCAAGGAGAATACTAGTGCTAGATAATACTTCTCCACTTCAGTGTATTAAGTCACATAGGAAATCAACACATGGCTTAGGTAGTATATAGGTAACTCTGCTACATCATCCCATTTTTGATAAAGTAGAGAGGTAATGGATGTGTTGGAGATATCAAAGTAGATGTAAAAATGTTTAACCTTTTGTAGGAAATAGACCATGGGAAGTTATGCCAACTCTTGCTTAAGGTTTCCAGAGGCTTCTTGGCATTGAGTTGTTCACTCATAGTGAACTCCTTTTTTAAGCAAATGTTGCATGGGTTATAACTTATCCATAAGCCTAGTGATGAACCTATGGATAAATTACAATATACCTTGTAGCTCTTGAAGCTCTTTAAGGTTAGTTGGTGCTGCCAAGTTGGATATGACCTTAACTATATTAGGATCAACACGTATTCTTGCTTTGGATACTGTCGGCACATTTTGGCCATTTCATGGAATAGAACCCAATTTCTTCCAGAAGAAAATGAATGTAGAAAATTAAAGCAAGATGAAATTAAAAAAAAGTGCAATGCCTATTATTCAGAAGTTTGAAGTCCAAATGCAGATTGGGTGGACTTAATTGGCTATTGTTTTGTTTTTTGGATCATGCACACACATAATTCCCACACATGCTGCCACTTCCTCTAATCAAGTTCTCGTGTCCTCTCATATTTTTGGATGTCTGTCTCATCATCCATACCATATTCTTAGTCGCCGCACAGCCATCTCATTGACATTAACATCAGGAAGCAAAAATTTTAAGCTGCATGATTCTTGGCCAGATATAGAACCAGGAGGAATAAGATCAAAAATGCTAGAGTGGTTCTCCCAACCATGATTTCTGCGATGCTCCATGACTGTTTATAATCAAGAAAATATTATAGTGATTTTTGGACATGTTTTATGGTGTGACGTGGTTACTGCTGATGGTAGCGGTTAATAGTTTGGGTATTTTATTTCATCTCTCTTCCGCTGATGCTAGGCATGGTTGCTGCCACTTGGAAAATACTTTACTGGGCCACATGTCTCATCATGTTTTCTTCACTGTCGGTTACACCTGGTTTTGCTTCCTCTTCGTTTAGTTGATATTTGGACACAATTCCACACAAAAAATTTCTATACGACAGTGAGAAATATTAATCAGAGTTGCTACATAATTAGACCTGGAAGATGCTTTTCTAGATATTATTATGACTTAATTCTTACTGCAACTATTGCTAATGTCATTTTAAATGGAGTAAGAAAGATGGAGATTTACAGACAAATAGCTACAAGTATGGATGATTATAATAATAAAATTTAAAAATATATATGTGGCTATGTTGTATGGTGGAAAGAGCGAGAGAGCGACGAAAGGTGGTGACGGATAAGGGTTACAAAAATCATAGTTTTTTATGGAACACATGGCAACATTACCAGATGCAAACACCATGGTAGGGCCTTGTTTTGCAATGGTAGTCGATATATATGGTTCTGGCTAAGATTAGCACAGGGCGGAATAATTTGAGTGACGATACATCAAAATGGCACTGGGTTATGGCAGAGTTCCATGAGCCCATATTTTAGCAGGAATTATTTCATCAAAGTTTTGAATCAATACGAGGGGTGGGAATTGTTATTGGATATAATTGCTATTGTGTAGCATTTCGTTTTAATGCATTTTTCAGGTTCAAATCCTTCAACTTGCAGATGATTTGGACAGACAGAGGAAGGTGGTGGGTAGTGGGAATTGAAGCAAAGAGAGAGAGAGAAAAAGATATGGGAAAGGAAGAGGGAAGAAAATGGATGGTTGCTCTTGTTTTTGTTGTTGTCTATGCATGGACGAGTGCAGTGGAAGTAGTGGTGTCGTGTGCACAGGTTGCCCAAAATATGGGCCAATGCCATGATTTCCTGCTTGGCAATGAAGCCAAGCCTTTTGGTACGTGTTGTTCGGGCATGCACTCTCTGAGTGCAGCTACTCATAGCACCCCTGAGTGATGATAGGCATGCATTTGTCTTAAAAATCTGGCCCTCACTCTCTGTCCTCTACTTAAAAAGGTGCAGGCCCTTCCTAGCTTCTGCAACGTTTCTCTCCCCGTTGCAATCACCTCCAATGTTAATTGCCAAAAGGTGACTTGATTCCAAGCCTAGCGGACGACTTGTTTCTGTGGCTCTGGCTTTTCTATCGTATGGGCTGATGTAAAATGGAGCTTTCACAGTTGATTGCAGTGTATTATCTTTAGTAAATAAAGCTGCTCTGTACTGCATTATGTAAAAAATAAAAAGTTATGGGACAACTGTTCAAAGTCCCATATGAATTGAACACTTGTCAATTATGATCATGATGGTTGGTGAATATAGCCACTAGATACTTGGCTTCATTTTAAATTTCCTATAAATGTTGTAATTTCATAACAATTGTAGCCTCTCAATTGAAATGGTGGTTATAACCACTACAAAGGCCACTTGTCAACTATAACTTTTTTTTATCTCTATGGTGATCACTTGGCAACTGATTGGGCCACTTGGAAACTAAATGGGACACTTGTCAATTGCAGCTTTTTTATCTCTATGGTGGTTATAACCACCCAAAATGTTTGTAACTTACCTAATTACCTATGAGACCCTATAAAAGGGCTTCAAGTGTAGGAAGGAAGGAGGTCTCACTTTGGGTCTTGGTGGAGGAGGGAGAAGAGCATTGGAAAAGAAGACATTGTGAAAGATTGCTTATAAGATGACTTGTTAAAGACAACATTTCAGCCTCTTTGTCATAGTCCTGTGAGTTATGTTTATTTTTTTTATTTTGTTTAAATTGTTTAGCTAGTAGTTTAGATAGTATGATGCTTGGCAAGTAATTTTTGGATTTTTAGATTGCTCTTATTGTTCTTGTTGCATGATAGAAAATTTCTATTTAAATTTTGCCATAGAAGAGCTTATGTTTGAAAGCCTTAAGAGCATTTTAGTAGTAAATTTTGTTATTGTGCAATGTATAAGAATTGCTATTGAGATTTTTGTAAGAGAGCCTCTGCATGTAGTCAAGCCGTTGAATGATTCAATAGTCAAGAGGGTTCAGAAAATCTTTGGTATTTTAATAGGACCAGAATAGCTTCTTTTATCTTTAAAGTGGATATCATTGATATTTCAATAAAAAATTGTCAAGTATTTTGAAGAATCTATTGAATGAAATTGTTGACATCCATTATCTGGCCAAAATAGAGTCTAGTACATGATAGTTTACGTAACAATTTTTTGGGTGGCATAGTAGGATTGTCTTGAAGAAATTGCTTATTTGAGCCTTAGAAGTTTGAAAAATTCGTAGTTATTGAATTTGGGATAGATTTATTATGAAGTGTTTACTCGTATCATTTTACCTTGTTTAAACATTTGAGATCTTTACACAAATCTGCTTTCTTTTTCTCTTCTTTCTATTTCCATTGAATCTCATTCTATTTCTAGTTTTCTTGTGGAACTATCTCTTTTTTTGGGAAAAATTAGAAGTAGATTCATAGAGTTGTGCTAAAATGTTTTTGTAAACTTTATTTGTTACAAGTAGGTATTAGAAGGACCACATAGACTAGGAAATTAAACAAAATATGAACTCTCAACAACTCACAGTACTTTGCAAAGTTGGCTGAATCTCTTTAAGATAAGTATAGTTTTACACACAACCCAATCATTTCATTTTTCACAACAGCACACCATAACAGCACACACACATACTCACATTAACTACTAATTCTATTTGAAGGTATTTGGGCCTTGGTGTTACCAGAGACCAGCAAGCACCTAAATCCTGTTCGAGGACACTCATTGGCGGTCGCGTCCCAAACGGTCACCAACAGATACTATAAAGTCCATCATCTTACTAGTTTTGAAACTAAAGACACACTTATTGGGATTAAGACTAAGTTCATATTTAAGACATTGTTTCAACACAAGGTCAAGGTCATGCACATTGGCATTAGCAATTTTAAATTTAATGACTATATCATTCACATAGTCATTGAGCAATCCTAGCATGCAATCACTAAAGATGTATGTCGTTGCTCATTCATAAGTGGCT
The DNA here is from genome assembly GCA_015680685.1 of Gnetum montanum. Taxonomy (NCBI): domain Eukaryota; kingdom Viridiplantae; phylum Streptophyta; class Gnetopsida; order Gnetales; family Gnetaceae; genus Gnetum; species Gnetum montanum. Next base: position 488,216 of record MNCI01015381.1, read on the forward strand.
CATGCATTCTTTAGACCAAAGGGCATCATGGTGTAACAAAATGTGCCCCAAGGAGTCATGAAGGTCATACATATTTAATGCTTTGGGTTAATCCTAACTTGGTTATATCTCGAGAACCCATCCATGAAGGATAACAGGGCATGTCTAGCCGTAGTATTGATAAGTTCGTCAATACTAGGCAAAGGAAAATCATCTTTGATGGTTGCCTTATTCACGTCTTAGAAATTAATATAGATACATATACTTCCATTTTTCTTAGGGACTACCACTATGTTGGCCACCCATTCTACATAATTGATAGCTCAAATGAAATTAGCTTGATATAGTTTTGTGATTTCATCAGAAATTGCCAGAGTTAAATCTAGTCTAATCTTATAAAATTTTTACTTAATTGGTTTGATAGTAGGATCAAGTGTGATGTTATGCTACACTAGACATGGGTCAATACTTGACATATCTTCATATGACTAGGCAAAGACCTTAATGTTGTCTTGGAGGACCTTAGTGATGTCTTAAGCCTATTGAGATTTTAGTGAGGAACTTAGTTTTAGTATTTTCTCCTTACAACTATGTGTTGTGATAGGAACCTCAACTACAGAGTCCTCAGTGATGTTTCCAACCTCAAGGTCAAGGGTTTTGACTAGGTCTTTAGGTCATTCTATTGGTTTTTCTATTGAGGCTATGTAGTTGACAAGACTCTTAGGCTCAAGATCTAAGTAATGAAGGTTAATAAATTGTTTAACTTCACCATGGGATTCACTTAGGCTCAAAGGAAAACTGATTTGCCCCTAAGTGTCCATACTCCAATCTTGCATATCAACCATATGCACATTAAGTAGTACTTGGGTGATAAAATGAGTAAATAATGTCAAATAATGTAAAATACTTTAGTAATAATGAATGGATAAGTCAAAACACATTGCATCCAATGGTTAAACAGAGTTAGACAAGGTCAACAAAGGCTATAGTAGGTAGGTGAAGATAAATAATGTGAAATAAAGACTGAATAAGGTCAAATGAAGACCAAACAATAGTATGATCAAATGATGATCATACTTCATTCAATGATGTCATTTAAGAGCAAAACATGGTCAATAGAGGATATATATAGGGATTTAAGGTAGATAAGGTGCATTGAAGACTAAAGAGCATGAAATGAGGCTAGAAAAGGACCAAATGATGGTCAACCATGATCAAGTGATGACCAAATGATGGTTGAGCCTCATCAAATGATGTTGAACAAGGTCAAATCCTTGTTGACTAGGGTTACAAATAAGAAGGGCAAACAAATAAGATAAAACAAAGGCTAAATAGTATGGAATAAATGCCATATGATACCAAAATGATGATTAAGTGAGGTTAAATGAAGCCAAATAATGATCAAATGATTGTCAAACCCCATAAAATGACATAGAACAAGGTTAATCAATATTATAACAAGATGAAACAACACGAGCTAATGCAAAGTCATGTTAGTTAAGGTTAAATGACATAAAATGATAGAAACATTTGGTGGTACAGTGTCTAAATGATGCTAAAATGATGAAAATTAAAACCAATGATCAATAAAATGATTAATCAATAAAGACCAATAATGCTTAACAAGGTCAAAACAAGTTGAGACACCATGTAACAAGGCAAAACATGTTAAGGTGCAAAACATGTGGTTAAAGATGATTAATACTAGTTAGTTAGGATTAGATTGGAAGGCTATAATGGAAGGCTAAAAGGTTGATAGGTAAGTTTGATAACCTAAGGAGATTGTTTTGAGGTTGTTTAGGGTAAAAAGATGAGGCCCTTTTGGGCATCCATGCTAGATCCACATTGGCTAGTGTGGGTTGGATGAGCCCTAGTGTGGATAGTGTGGAAATAAGGGTTTTTGGGTTCACTATGGTTATTTTCCTAGTTCTAATGGTCTTTATGGTTAGGGTAGTGGACTAGGCATGAATACTTATCAATTTTAATGTCGATTTGACATTCTAGAATTAATAAATGTAACTTGGAACTACTAGCCATGCTAGGACTACATTAGCTAATGTGGTCCTAGTGTGGGTGGATTGAGAAAATTGAGTTCATAGCATTCCAAGGTTGAAATTGGTGTTCTATTAACTTCTTGGGGTAGCACAGGGTCATGAGGGTTGGAACTAGTGAGTTTGAAGATAAAATATGCAAAAAAAAGTGGGTTTTGGGGTCTTACCTCCTAGAGGTATGCTGGCTTGCATAACTATGGGTGGCCTTAGCATGGATAGTCTAGACTTGGTGTTTTTATGGACAAAACAAGATCAAATTATAGTTGTGTTAAGGATCTTGAGATTGTATGCTTCCACAGTTAAGTTTTAAGGTCATTTGGTGAAGGTTATGCTAGTAAGACCCCTTGGGAAACTTAATTATGTTGAAGCCACATTGGACAACATGGCTCTGGCACCCTTCAATGTAGTCACCATTGATTTTTGGTTCTTGGTAAGTTTTAGAGGTAAATTGACCAAGTTTTCAAGCTCCCATGGTCACTCACATTCATGATCAAGGTTTAGGCTTGTAATTGTTAATGTTGAGGGTTGTTTTAGTCTTGTCATGTTCATACCTCCCTAGGCTACGCTAGCTAGCATAAATCATATGTGGATGAGGGGGTATGATGCGTTTTTTGCCATTTTTCATCTAGTTTACAAGGTTTGGAAGTTTTTGGAGGCTTTAATAGGGTCCTAGAATTGCAACTGGTCATTTTGAAGTCAAAATATGTAATCAAAAGTGGATGTTTTGACCTTAGACCTTGGAGCCATGTCAGCTAGCATGGTTGGTGGTGGCGCTAGCATGGATAAGAAAAATTTGAGATTTCTATGGTCAAAATGAGACCAAATCACATTTGGTTGTAAGGTTTTAAGGTTCTAAGCTTTCAAAGTCTAATTCTAAGCCATTTGGAGTGCTAGGATGTAAGAAAAATTAGTGTAAAACCTTACCTATGCTAGATCCATGCTAGCGGATGTGGCTTTGGCCTCCCTCAGCATGGATGAGTAAAATATGACACTTTTATGATTAAAACTAGGCTAAATTATAGTTGATTGCAAGGTCTTGGGGTCCTAAGCTTCATGAATCAAGTTTTATGACGTTTGGTATGTTGTGGGACTCGTAGAATTGGCAAAAAATCTCACCAACATGGCTCTAACCTTTATTAGTATAGTTAAATTTGAATTTTAGCCTTTGGTAGGTTTTGGTGTAGAACCAACCAAGTTCTTGAGTTCCGAGGGTTATTGGTATCAAAGGTTAGTGTTCTTGACTTATTATTGTCAATCATGAAGGTTTTTCAATGGTTTGTATGGTCATCCTCCCTTAGACTATGCTAGCCAGCATAGCCCTAGCATGGATGAAGACAGAATGATAGATTCTTATCATTTTTTTACTTATTTTCTAGGATTTTGTAGTCTCTGGAGGCTCCAATAGGATTTTAGGCTTAGAAAGGTGAGTTTTGAGATTGCTTTGATATGCTTATGATCTTTTATGAATTATCCTTAGAGTACCCATGGTGGACCCACACTAGCTAACATGGGTAAGGGCTTCCTTAGCATGGATAAATGGTTTATGGTGAAATTTGATTGATTTTTAGCTGATTTTTGGTTACCAGAGACTCCAAGGCATAGAGGCCATGATCTATTAATCTAGAGGTTATTTTTGATATTTTATGATCACAACCCATTTAACCACACTGATACCATGCTGGTCAGCATGGTTGGGGTGTCCTAGTGTGAATGCATTTAAATCCATGATTTTTAGCACTTTTCATTGGGTTTGACCAAGTTTTAGGGTTGCTAGGGGCTTCTACTGGGGTTTTAGACTTTACATGGTCATTCTAGAGTTAAGTTGAGGTTTGATTTGTGTTTGGAAGTGCCATCTCCCCTGGAGTAATGTTGGCTAATGTGGATGGACTTTTGGCCAACATTTTTACCTAAAATAACATGTTTCATATTGGATTTATTGCTCTATCTGGACTTGGTACTTGCCAATGTCAATACTCGATTTCCAATTTTGGTAAGGGGATTTTGAGGTTTTCATGTGTTGTGGATGGGATGCCTTGACCCATGTTGAATCCATGTTGGTTAGTGTGGATGAGGTGGGTTTCAAGTTTTAGAACATATCCCAAAGATTCATGGGAGTTTAACTCTAGCATAGATGGGGGTTTTGGTTGTAGATTTCATTACATTGGGACTTTTAGTGTTTTTCTTGGGAGGTGTCTAGTGGGATCCACCCAATTTAAATGATGTTTTTAGTTTCAACTTTCCACCATCCAAACATTTCTAAGATGTTTCCCCTTTGCACTATTAGTTCACTATGAGTTAAGTGAGTGAATTGGGCAAGAGGTTTTAGAAGGAGGTGCATAAGTGTGGAAGTGGTTTTAACTTGTTAATCTTACTAAAATCATTTTGCAAAACCCATTTTCTCAAGGTAGTGTATAGGTTGAGGTCTTCTATAGCAATTCTAGCTTTCACCCATCAATTCAACAATGTTGCTTAGCATTCTTCATCAAAGAGCAACATTGTTGTTCCCAATTTAAATATTTTCAGAAGTTTTAGCACTATTTGGAAAGATGTTAAAGAGGAGGGAAACCATAAGCAAGAATCATGCTTTGCAAAAGTAGATGCTATAGAAAAGGGGCTTTTTCACCTACCATGGCCCATGTTGGAAGAAGGATATTCAACTATGATCTCTAGGTACACAACTCTTGGCCATTTTTCATGAGCTTATTTTAGTTTTTCTTACTTTGAATCTAGGTGTTTTGGCTTGGTTTAGCTTGTTATTTGCATGGAATTAATTTTTTGAATAATTTCTACATTAGATTTTGGTTATGATTTCATGGTTATAGCATTGATTTGGCTTTAAGATTGGTTTACATTAGCTTATAAATTTTGTTTGGCCCTATTTTGTGTGGTTTTTCATTATTTTCTATGAAAAAAGCAAAGCCTCTTTTTCATTTTTTTCATTTTTTCAAAACGTTGGTTGAACCACTAGATTCTAACTTATAGTGAATTTTCTATGATTTTTTCCGTAAGCTAGCTCGCAAGGGATTTTTTTTTTAGTTTTTTGCTATTTTTTAGGTCACTTTTCCAATTTTTTATGTAAAAATAGTTAAGAAATTTTGGGTTTTTAGGTTGTGGGTTTTTTAAAGTATTTTTTGGTTCAAATGGCTATGAAATCACTAAATTCTAGTCCATGGTTATTTTTTGTGATTTCTTTTTTTTGTGGACTAGTGCATAGTGAAAATTTTGATTTTTGTGGTTTTACCCTTGTGAAAATGGGCAATGTTGACACTTAGGAGAATTTTTCCAATCAATCTGCTAGGTTCCTAAGGATTCTCAAAGGTAATAGGGAGGGTTTAGTGTTGATTTCAATAATTCAAAAAAAATCATATTTTTTATTAGTTAGTTACTGTAGCCAATTTCTATAGTTTTGGGGTTTTTTTTTTTTTTTTTTGTGAAAATTTCACCAAATTTTGTCCAAGATTTGGGTTGTGGTTGAAATTTTTTCTAAGCTTGGAACTACAATGTGGATGTTAAATTTTATGCATACATAATCCCTAGAATTAGAAAAGATTTTTTAGTTGTAATTTATCATTTTTTATTCAAGTGTACCATGCCTTGCATAGTTGCAATTTTGGTTGTAAAAACTTCAAACTTTCGTGGTTGTGTAGGCAATGTTGGTATGGTTCTTGAATTTTTGTGGCTGTGTCAAAGGTTCCTCAGGTTATTTACATGATATTTTTTATTTTTCAAAAGTCACTTGAATTTTTAAAATTTTTTGAATAGGCCCCCTAGAGTTTTTACTATAGCTAATTTAACTATTAACTAGGATTTCTAGTAAACATTTTGCAAAATTCAAGTTAGGATTTTGTGACTATTGTTTGGATGCAAGCTCGTTTTCATGGCTTAAATTTTTCTACATAAATTTTTTTAATTTTTTTTACATATTTCACAATGAAATTGCTATCGGTTATTGGTAGGCTACTTGGTTCTATTTGGTTTTTATATGCAAATTGTTCATAATTTTGGTTGCTATTTTGTTTTGGTCCTAAGTGTTGAAAACTATGAATTTGGTTACTTGGATTAAATGAAAATGTTGACCATGAGGTCATATTAATTTTTATTTTTAGTATTTTTTCTTTTTGATTACGTTTATTCATGGTTCTAATGGCTATTGGTGTTGTACTATGTAGGGCTTTTCTAAAATCCATCCTGGTGGTGATTAAGCTGGTGGAGCTCATATGCTACATCCACACACCAAGGTTCAACATCCTACTTGTAGACATGGTGTTGTAGCATGGATCCTTGTGATTCTAGCCAAGGGAAAGGGAGTTCTTTTCCTACTTGCTCCAAAATTTTAGTGTGATGGTTTGGTCATACTTAGCTTTTGAAATAATGATAGTCATTGTGGAAACCTTACTGTCACATTCTACATGCATGATCATCAAGTTCATTGTTGATGATCCTAAAACGTTTTTTGTGGGTGAAAAATTCAATAGCATATTCATCATAAGGACATCAAAGTTGTCCAAAATCTAGGATATGCTTGAATTTATCTAATATAATGCGAACAACACACTTCTGGTTGGTTACCATGCCAACACATTATTTCAGAATCCCCCTGGAACTATTTATCATTTAAGGTAATAAGTGTAAAATTAAGTTTTTTTTGGTTTACTTTTGATTTTCTTAGGCTATTTTTATGTTTTGATTGACATGCTTATAGGTATAGGGTGGATGACCATGGGTTAATCAAGAGTGACCAACTCTTTCTTGTAGTCCAAACAATGTTGGGGGTATTTACCAAAGGTCAAGTAGTGAGGTTCACTATGATGGAGTAACTCAAATATGACTTTGGTAGGTAAACCAAATGGTATTCCAAAGCCTGCCATAGGTGCTTGGTGAATGGGATAGCCCATAGTTGGTGGGGAATCCCTAATTTCTATGTAGAGATGTGTATCCCCCTTTATGTTCCCATACTACCTTCACTAAGCAAGCAAAGTATGAATTCTTGTTTTTTCTATTATAAGTTATATATATACACACACACACACACACACACATTCTATGTCAAAATTTTCATGGTTATATATTTATAGGTTATTTAGGCCTTAATTGTTTAAATGGTTTCATTGGTATGGTTAAACTTGGCTTTAATTGGTTACACTTGTTATACCTTAGTTTTATGTGACCTACTTATGCTTAAGCTAATTGAACTTTTTTTGTGTTGTAGTGGCTAATTCCTCCTCTACCATCATGTTGATTACTTTAGGATGCTTTGAGGAGACTCTTTTTTTCAAGTTTGATGGGGTGGATTTAGTGCAATAGTGGTTGGCTAGTCAAGTGCCTAGAAACATCTAAACAAACATCACTAATGTAGGTATTCTTGATCTTTTCATGCCCCCAAGCCCAATCATCCCTACTTATAAGATGATGAATATCATTAACTCCTTTAACAAAGGAGTGAAGAAATTCATCACTCAAGTCCATGGTTGACCTATTACCTTGGCAATTGATGAGTCCACCTTCAGTGACATTTTTGGTATTCCTCGTGAGGGCATGGCAATTATTGCCAAACTAGAGAAGGACACAAGCCATTGGGAGGAAATGGAAGAATGGCTAAAAACTCATTGTGGACATTTTGGGTTGTCCTTATATTAGTTCCAAGATGTAGAGGCCAAGGAGGTCTATCCATTGTTCTAGTCCCCAACGTTCCCAAAGTTGCTATCATAGAAGAAGGTCATCAACATTGAATAAACATAGATCATGAAAAAGGTTATCATGGAGTGTTCTCAATTCAACTAGGCTACTCACTTGGTCTTTGGGCTACGAGGAGAGATCCTAAAACTTTGAAAAAACCTCACTACGGTGTGCCACATTCACTATGAAATCTTTGTAGCATATTTCAAGAGGTTTGTAGAGTTCCTAGTGGTGTAGAAGGATGAATTATGGCCATGCCAAGACTCATCCTAGCTTTCTAAGCCTTTGCTTAAACTCATTTATCCCACCATGTAGGATTAGAATCCACTAGTGGATGTTGGGGAATAACCATCTATCATCACTAAGAATTTGAGTGGTGTATGTTGTGGTTTCCTTGATAGCATGGGAATTGAGCTCCAAGTTTCTTGAGGAAATGTTTAGAAGACCAAGGAGTTATGTGCTAAAGCTCACATAGTAGCTAGGGTGAAGCTAAAGATGCCTATGGTTGATGAAGCAACACCAATTATTGAGCAACCTACGAAGAGAAGGCTTATCATTAAACTTGACCAGCTGCATCATGTGGTTGTAGGTATGTTTTAGTTTGTTTTATTTTTAAGTTGCTCTGCATTTTATGTTTTCTGTTATAAGGCTATGTCATTATTTTGTTTTAGAAAAATAATGTACTAAGTTGTTCAATGTTTTGTCTTTGTTGTTGTTGTAGACAAGCAACAAGAATAGGTGCCCCAATTAGTGGCAATAGAGGTGGAGTAGAAACACCTAGAGGAGGAGTTCCTATAGTAGCATGAGGATGAGAGGTTGTCCAAGAATGCATTGGATGATCTCGATGCTATATTTGATGGTTCATAGCTAGGTGAACACCCCACTATCATGCCAAATGACATCCTAGGTATTTATGAATTTTATTTTTATGTGTTTCATTTTATATTTTCATGTTTAAAGCTTGGTTTGAACTATATAAGCTATAGTTATGCATGTTGTAGCTTCTAATCCCTAGCCAGGTGTCTCAACCTCTACATTTCGCATGAAACCATGGGTGGAGGTTCCCAATAGAATGGAGTTCATGTGTGAGGTAGCTAGAGACATGATTGATCGGTTACAACAACTTGCTCCTGATATTGGTAGGAATTTTAGTTCATTTTAACTTTAATGGTTTTTACTTTGTTTATGCATTTTTTGTTGTTTCATATAGGTTTTATGGTTATGTGGTCTTATTGGTTTAGAAGTTTTTGGTTGTTTTTATTACTTATTATTTTTAATATGTGTGTTTTATTATCATATTGTTTACAGTGTCTAAGGTTGGATGGGGTTTTAACCATGTCATGGAGATTGATTATTTACCTAGCCTACCTCATAAAGTGAAGAATGTATCATAGAGGTTGTATGAAAGTGCCACTTGATTTGCACTTTCATGCACTAAAACTTCATGGGAGTGCTAACGTTCAAATGAGTTCCTATGGGTATAAGTTGTCACATTGGAAAGGGAAACTAAGAGGTAGTTGAGATGATTAAGGATCTCTAGGATTGTGAGGGATTTGTGGAAGCCCAAGTGACTAACTAGGACTCATTGAAAATGAAGAAGATAACATGAGCACATTATTGGAATGCCATCCATGAAAAGGTTACTCTTATCAAGGAGGTCGCAAAGTAGAAGCTACATATGAACCTACTAGCTCACAAGGATAGGGAGTGGAGAGATTATTGTGCCTAGGTTCTTGAGTGGGGTTGGGCACAAAAAGACCACAAGAAAAAGTATAAGGCAGAATGTGAGGAATATCTTAAGTGATTGCAAGAGGAGTCCATTGAATGATGCAAGTTGGAGCTATTCATGAAGGGGATTCAATCAAAGAGTGTCTTTAAATTATTTGAAACATCTCTCAAAATTGTTAATTCCTCAACTTCTTAGGTCTCTATTGATTCTAGGGAGGTGAATACCACCACATTTTCTTGGGAGCCACCCACATGGATGAAGATTGATGAGACATTCTAATGGGCATTAATCTTGGGGAGGTGGACTAGGCCCACGTGATTGAGGATCGAATCCTCCATCATCTAGAGGTTGGCCTTTGGCACTTTCCCACAAAGGATTTTGCACCCAAGTCCTACTAGGTTTGTTTGTTTTATTTCATTTTAACATGTTTTATTTTTAAGTTTTACTTAATTTAATTTTGTTTCATATTGTGTTGATTAGTGATTAAACTTATGTTATTATGGTATAAGTACTAGGTGACATTGGTGGGCCAAGTGGTGATGATGGAAGCACTTCTCAACCTCCGCTAGTTGCACCTTAGTACCTTCAGTTGATTATGTCTTTGACTATTTCATTTGTTGTTGTTGACATTACAATGTTGTGGCTAGAGTTAGCCATGGATTATTGAGAGATGGTTTGTTGTTATTATGCATTGTTTAAACTTTTCTCACACTATGTGATAGAAATTTTGACTATAATTATTATTTTAAATTTTAATTTCATTTATATGTTTTAATTCTTAATGTTTCATACACGTTATACATTTTACATTTTCATTTATGTTATAAGGCTATGTTAATTAAATCTTATGGCTACAATGTAAGAGTTTGTGGTAATGTAACATGTTAAACCAACTAGGAAACTAAAATGTGAGCTAGGTTATAAATGGATTATAAACTTTTCGCTAGTTTTAGATAATGGAGGGCCTCGATATTACTAGTTTTAGGCCATGGCAGGTCATGTGCCTCGAAAAGGAAATTTTTATTGGTTTTGTGTTTTAAAAGTTTTTATGAATTTTTTAGGTTTCAATGTTTTTATGGTATTTTTCACATTTTATGTTCTAAAATAGACAAGGCATAAAGGGTAAACTATAAATGAGAATAAACTCTAGGCTATGCACAAAGTAAGGTCAAAACGTGGTAAAACAAAGTAACATAAAGCAATATGTGTAAATAATGTTTAAACTAAAAATGGTTAAAGTAAAAGAAAGTTGCATGGTCATGGGTCCAAGGATAGATGAATAGAAAACATACATTAATCAAGCAAGTGTTTCTTAATCTTTGAAAGATTAGGAGTGGTGTATGACCTATGTTGCATGATTTTTTATTCCCCATTTTCTTCATTAAACATGTTGAAAGGGAGCTCCTCCCATGGTGCATCCATAGTTCAATTATTTTGCATTTGGACCTCTTCCACTCTATCAGGCCTCTAGACTTCATCATCAATAGTAGGAGCTTCTTCTTGAAACTCCACTTTAGATCCTTGTTCTATGTCATTGTTGTTAACTACCAAGGAAACTACATTGTCATCATGGATAATTATGTCACCTCCCTCATAAGGTAGGTGAATTTCTTGGTGGATGGTTGAGGAAATGGCTCATAATTAAGCTAGCCAAGGCCTCCTCAGGATGAGATTGAATCTTGGTGTCTCTTCCACCACCAAGAAATTGGCTATTATGGGGAATTGTTCTCCTACCATGAAGTCTAAAGAAATTGATCCTTTAATAGCAACCCAAGATCCATTAAAGGATTTAAGAGTGGAATTTGATGTGTGTTGCATGTGTTTTGTTAAATAAAAATTTTTAACAATGGTTTAAGGTATTACATTGGAGGTCACTCCAGCATCCATGTGTACCCTATGTACCTTGTATTGTACCACTCTTATCATTATAAAGAGAGGGGGCTTGGTTGTCTTACCATCCTAGGGGTGACCTCATTATCATGGAATACTAGTATTGTTGACTTCATTTCTTCTTCTGGTAAGGGTGGTACCATTACTACATGAATGGACTCTTCATTAGTAGGGATGTCCTCGCTAATAGGAATAGAAGTCAACATCTTCATGAGGGCCTCTTGGTAAGTAGTTGAGGTCATTACTAGGACATACAGGCTAAGGGATGTACTCTTCTATTTCAAATATTTCTTAACTTTTTTCATTGCATTGAGAAAATCCTTGTCATTAGTTGTGAGTTCCTAATTCTTGTTGAATTTAACCTCATCCATGCATCCTAGGATGTGAACTTCATGTTTTAGAGATTGTGCCCTAACCTCTTTTCCTTTTTCTTATGACTTGGGGTCCTTTCATGTTTGACTTGTTGAAGTAGCTTGAGTGTTAGAGATCATGGAGATGGATGAAATAGGGGTGGACTTTGGTGGGCCCACCTCTTTCCATGTCTTTGCTTGCTTGTATTCTTTATTCTTAGGCATTAGTATAGACTTCTTGCATTGTTTACTTGGTGATTTCTTATTATTTTTGTTTGGTTGGAAAAAAGTCATTGCATTGGCCAATATGGAAGGATGTTGTTCAATTGTAGCGGGATAGGGCATCCTAACCATGAAAGGTTCCTTGGGAGACATAGGTGATTTGATCCTTATAACATAAGGGGGCCTTGATGAAGTTGAAGGATCCCTATCATTATGAGAAGGTACCCAAATCACAAATGACCCTTGTGCAAGTCTTGGATCGTTGCTCACATTGAATGCCTCTATGGTATATGGACTATTGTTAGAATTTAATAGATCCTTGTAGACCTACATGGATTAGTTTTTTGGTTTGATTGGATTTAAGGCATTAAGAATCAATTTCCTATTGTCTATCATCTTTTGTAAGTCATCCTTGAAATCTAAGTAGAAGTCATTATCATGACTTGGCAATTGATGGTAGTGGTAGAAATGGGTAAGTTTGAAGTACTTAGGTACTGTTGGGTTGTCCTTGGTTGGAAGAGTGGGATTCTTTGTGATTTCGCATAGTCTATCATGCCTCTTATGGACATGCTTGATCATTTGTTGATATTGGATTCTCTTGCTCATTAACAACTAATCAAGAAGTTAAGATGGTTGAAATGGTAGCCTAGTATACTTCACCCAATCCTTTCAAAATTTAGCCTCATGTTGCCTATTGTAGAGGTTCTAGATGTTGATGATTGATTTTTGTTGGTAGGGCCCATAGGTTGTTTCATTCTAAGCCCTTGATTTTAGTTTCTTTGGCCACAATGGTCATGACTACATTATTTTGCCTTTTCTTCTCTTTATCCTTTTGAGTGTGTTGGTTCTTATATGCCACATAGGTAGGATCATGTTTAGCCTTAGTGGTATCCTTTATGTTCTTGGTTTATGAAAAGACCTAGTTGAGTGACCATGGATCTAGATAAAAAAAATTTGACTTAATAAAGTCATTAACCACTCCCTTGAATATAGCAAGAAGGTGTGCCTCGACTATAGGTTCTGGAATCTGGTTGAGAAGAACATTTCATCATGAATAAAAATTTGTACAGGCTTAAGGGATCCTTGCTAGACCTTCATTAGTTAGTGAAGAGTCATGTTGAGTTTCAAGTTATACTTGAAATAGTTAATAAATTGTGATATTAAGTCTTCAAGTGAGGATATAGATCCTCTTGGTAACACATGATACTAGTCTAAGGCTTTCCTAGTAAGGGACATAGGGAAGATTTGTCTTATGACATGTGTCCAAGCTTGCAACAATAAGCATTTGGAATGGAAGGTTATAAGGTGGGAATTAGGATCACCTTCATTGTTGTACTTGGTGAATTAAGGTATGGGAATGCTAGGGAGAAGAGTTATCTATGGAACAGTAGGACTGATTTGATCATCTGATAGAAGTCCATGATTTTCACTATCTAGGTTGTGGAGGCCTTAAGCTTCCATAACATTTCTGTAAGGTCCTAGATCATTTGGAATGCTTGATCTAGGTCTTGTGGCATTCCCATTGATTGCAGTGTCTTATGAATGGATGGGTCCCGAGTTGAGAGGCCTGTGACATCACAATGAATTGTGGTATAAAAGGGAGAGGCTAGGTCATCCTGTTTGTGGAAGGAATAAACAACAAAAATGATGTTTCTGTTAGTATGTATGCCATAAAGGGAATAAATTTTGTGTGTGACCCTTGGATCACTTAGGATTCTACTATGGGATCTAGTGATATGGAGAAGGGATAAGCAGTGGTGAAGGCCATATGTGATAGTCATGTAGATTGAGGCTACATGAAAAAAGACATAGAGGAGCACAAAGGCATTGTTTGGGGTACGGAATATGCCTAGTGGCCAACTATGATGGGTGTTGGCCCAAAGATGGTTGGGTACATAGGAGATGAATGTTGAGGTGCCTATCCTATGGAATTAGTAAGAGAGGTCAAAGTAGGTGTGATGGTTTGCAGATCCAAGTGTTGAAAGAGGCTTCCTATAAAGTTATTTGGGTTGGGCTTGGCCTCAAACTCATCTTGCTTCTTTTATTGGCTTTCTAAACTGAGATTCTCACTTTGTTTGTTCATCTTAATTAGATGTATTTTTTCCATCTCAATTAGATGTATTTTGTCATAGGGAAATGGTATGTACTCCTTTCCATTTCGATAGATTAGCTCATACTCATGTTTAGCCTTAGCCTCCATTCATGAAATAAGTAGGATAGCTTGGATTTTGGAACAAATGAAGTTATAGTGATCTAAATTTATGATAGAAAAATCCATGCTTTACCCCCTTAGTTTGAGTGATTTCCTACACTCAACCACAACATGGTCTTTTGGGACATAGACCCTCACAACATCTTGGTTAGATATCATATCGATTAGGTTAAGGGACAACATAGTTGACTAGTTGAAAGACATGGTTATTGCTTCAAATATGGCTTAATAAAATGTATATTAATTATTTAAATCAAAATTCTAGGAAGTGGAATGGTTCAAGATGAAAAAGGTGCATGGTTGTAAAATGTTGTGAACTATAACTATAAAACACAATGTAGGTTGTAGTGACAGGGGTACACCCTGCACTTCAGAAGATACAATGGTTTTAACATTGAAAACATAAACTACAATGGCCTTGCCAACAATGGCTATGCTAGAGGGGAGGAAGGAGGTAAGAAATGAATAATTATCTTACTCAAAAAAACTACACTAGGATACCCCCTCTTGGTATGAGTATATTTGTTTTGAAAAATGAATGTAAAATTTTGATTTTTTAAGAGTTATGTTTGTGTTTGGGGAGGAACCAATGTTGAATTTAGTAGAAAATATCATAGCAGGGGGTTTGGGTGGTTGTGGTAGAGTAATTATAGCCTTTGGAACATACAAAGGTAGGTTCAACTTGCAATCACGCTAGCTTTAAAAATTCTAGCAACTATTGTGAAAAGTTTTTGAACACCCAAATCACCTACAATTACAACACTAGGTTTTGGTGGTAGGGAAATGGGTGGTAATGTTGGTTTTCTTTGGCAAGAAATTTTTAACAAAGTTTTAAATTTTTTTGTGTAAATCTAAGATTTTTAACTTGCAAAAATGTTATTGAAATGGAAAAATGGAAATGCATGTAGAACTTGGATCGAGATCCTCCTTTTAGTGCCAAAAAATTATTATGCCTAGAAAATTTGGTTGTTGGAAAAATTGAAAATCCTAGTTGTGGAAAAATTCTAACCTTGGATCCTAAGGACCTCTGTGAAAGAGGATCTAAGGCATTCTTGTCAGTCTGGCCAATCACCCAAGGACTTGAAAAGTGTGAACAGGGGTAAAAAATGTAAAATATTGCATAGTTGATCTAGAAAATAAATGCATAAAATAAGACTATAATAAATTTTTCATAAAAAATGAACTATGAATTTTATTACAATGAAAATATTATAAATAAACAAAGTTTAGAATGTGTAAAAATGGTGCTTGGATGCATAAGGGGTTTTCTTTGGTGGAGTTTGAAGCCTATTGAAGCCGTTAGTCATGCACACCATAATTAGCTTGACTTGCGAGTTTGTCTCATAGATCTATAGGGTTAGTT
>MNCI01015381.1:503701-517989 GCA_015680685.1 Gnetum montanum
GGTGGTAAGGTGTGTGAAGGACTTTTACCAAAAAAGGGATACTACTCTGGGAGCCTTAATGCTAATGTAGTCTAGAATTACTCCAAAACGTTTCACACAAGCCTCAAGGTTACAAGTATTTTGAATGACCAAAGGTTTCATGCAGAAGAATTGTCAAAAAGCTTTTTGTTTTCTCTCTTACAAAGTGGTGGAACTCAAGAAGTGAATAATTGAAGAACCTCTTTTAGGTGTTTAAAATTGGCATATATAGGTTATATGGCTATTAAATTTTTATTGTAAATTCCTAACATGATTACGGATAGATTGGTGTCACGTGTAGGTGTGGTAGGTGTTTGATTCTAGCATAGCCACTATTTGTGGTAAGTTTTGATATCCCTAAATGGATTTTTCATCCATGTTGGCCTTCCAGCAGCAACACTAGAGTTATGGAAGTTAAGGATTGAGAACTTAGAAGGGGGTTGAATAAGTTCTCCAATTTGCAATCAAATCTATCACACAAAAACACACAAAAATTATGTGGTTCCCCAACTTGTGTAGTTCACACTTGAAGGGAAAATTCCTTGCATACCTTTGGACTCTGTTTCTTTCAAAATGTGATTTTGAGAACACCACAACATTTATAAGATTTGAGCTTTATTAAGGAGAGTTTTGTTGCTACAAATCTCTCAACCTCTCAAGGTCCCAACAAGTTTAAAATGTGGTTTAGAGGATCCCACAGCTTGTACAAGATAGAGCTCTACTAGTATTTTGACATAACAAAGCAACTCAATGCTGCTAGACCTTGATAGGCTTGAAATGGATGCCTTCTCATAGGAAGCACACGAATCCTCAAGGCAACAAAGAAATAGAAACAAAAACAAGGAAAGAGTGTAACTCAAATTAGAGATCCTTGTACTTTGAAGCATAATTCTATAACCAATCAAGTAAATGATGTGCCAAATGAAGTACACAAGTACAATAGCATAGAATAGACAATGATATATTTGATTTTGATAATACTTACATAGTTCCCAAGAATTTGGAATCTTCTTATAGCTTTGGAGTTTCCTAAAACATCTTGAAATTCATGCAGCAGCTACCCAACAGCTAGTGTAGATGTCTCCTTCAAAGTTGGGATGTCTACCTAAGTTCAACCTCAATTCTAGAGAGATATCTCCTTGGAGAATGGGATGTCTCTTATGAGATGTCTCTAGGGATATGTCTTCTTTACAGTGGGGATGTCTCCTATTTCATGAAGATGTCTTTCTATGAATTCATTGTTCTCAGATGAGACATCTACTATTTCTTAGAAACGTCTCCTCAACTTTTGAGCTCTATTTTTTGAGGCCTTCTCATTAATTTGTCCTCTTCACAATCCTTAGAGAATCTTCATTTAGTTTGTAGCTTTTTTTGTGTGTCCATTCGCTCATCTTGCCTATCAAGTCTCCATTTGACAAAATGTTGTAGATTTCATTTCCTTGAGTCCTTATTCATGATGTTGAGCTCTTGTTCATGACTTATAAATACATCATCCATAACAAAAATTCTTTGTTATCCATTTTCCTTAAGGTTTTGGCATACCAAAAGGTCAACAATATCCCCCTTTTTGGTGATGTCCAAAACTTAAGAAAATCAGTTAGTAGTCTCTAGAAATCATTAAGACACATAATTGTAATATCACTGATGAAACTAGTTTAAATATATCCACTAGATCTCAATAGTGCACCAAATTCCATGAAGCATAGTTATTCAAGTCATTTTACATCATCACATCATAATCATATCACATCACAATTACATAATCATAAATGATGTTCATAATAGCATAATTAGTTCGATCTATATATCTAATTCTCAGTATGACCACATCTCAAATGAAATAATTTCCACTAATATTAAAAGTAATACCAAATTCTTCCTCTTTTTGGACATCATCAAAAAGGATGGGAAGAACTTCCCCTAGAAAATTGCAAGAATAAAAATGTTTTTTTATTTTTTATTTTTTTTTTGTTTTTAAGCATGTAATAGCTAAAAAAAATGTCCTATTAAGAATAAAATAAAAAAAGCTTACCTGCTAAGACATGTTCCTGTTTCCATATCTTTACAAAGAGTAGCCAATCTTCACTCATTAAGGGGCTTAATGAATGCATCTACAAATTGGTTCTTAGTTCCAATAAATTCTAGTTTTATGTGCCCACATTTAGTGTGTTCTCATATAAAGTGATGTCAAATCTCAATGTGCTTGTGCATGAGTTTTGAATTAGTCTTTTTTCATGTTGATGGCACTATTGTTGTCACAATAAATAGGTGTAGATTGATTTTTTTATCCCTAAGTATTTGAGCATTTCATTCATCCATAGGAGATGAGCACAACAGCTCCTAACTAATATGCATTCATCTTTTGCTATGGAAGTTTGTTTTTTGATTGTCCAAGAGACAAGGCTTCTCCCTAGTAAAAAATGATTTCCACTCATGCTTCAACAGTCATCCAAACAACCTACCCAATCTACATTACAATATCTAGCAAGATCAAGTGGGGAATCCTTTGGATACTAAAGCCCTAGTTAGTAGCAGCATTTAAATAATGAAAAATTTGTTTAACCATCTTTAAATGAGATTCTTTCTAGATGGCATGATATCTAGCACACATTCCTACACTTAATGCTATGTCTAGTCTACTACTAGTTAAATAAAGTAGACTACCTACCATGCCTCTATAAAGCTTATGATTAATAAGCTTTCCTTGATCATCTTTGGTAAGTTTAAAATTTGCAGCCATATGGGTGTTTTTTTACTTAAAATTAGCTAGGTTGAATTTGAGTAGAAGATCTTTGACATATTTGGTTTGAAAAATGAAGGTTCCATCTATAGTTTGATTGATTTAAAATCCAAGAAGTTTTTGAGTTCTTTCATCATGCTCATTTCAAATTTAGGTTGCATAAGATCTGAGAATTTCTTGTAAAGAGTTTCAATAGTAGCACCAAAAATAATATTATCAACATAAATTTGAACTATAAGTAGATCACTACCTTCTCTTTTGAGAAATAAAGTGACATCAGCCTTACCTCTTTCAAAACCTTGATGTAAGATGTTGGGAAAGTCTTTCATACCAGGCTCTAGGACCTTATTTAAGTTCATAGAGAGCCTTCTTAAGCTTATAAACATGATCACGTTCAATGGGATCTATAAAGCCTTCAGGTTGTTCAATGTAAACTTATTCTTATATGTTTTCATTTAGGAAGGGACTTTTGATGTCCATTTGATATAGTTTGATATTTTTAATAATAGCATATGCCACAAGAAGTCTAATAGATTCTAGTCTAGCAATAGGAGCAAAAGTTTCATCAAAATAAATCCCTTCTTGTTGATTGTATCCTTTCACAACTAATCTAGCTTCATTTTTAATGATATTTTCATTTTCATCAGCTTTTTCCTAAAGATCTATTTTGTTCTAATAATTGTTTTATGATCTAGTCTAGGTGTCAATTTCCATACATTATTCATAGTAAATTAATTTAGCTCATCTTTCATGGCAAAAATCCATCCTTCTTCTCCTTCAGCTTCTTTGAAGTTTTTAGGTTCAAGATGTGAGAGATATGTTGTAAATGCACAAATTTCTTTAGTTTGGATTCTAGTGAAAATACCATCTTGTACTTGTCCAATAACATCATTGAGAGAGTGTGTTTTACTAAGTTTTGGAATTTTGGGTTGAATGGGAGATATCTCATCGAGTTCATCTTCTTAATCTACTTCATGTTCACTATCTACTTCTAAATTTTTGTTAATTTGAACTTGAGTGGCACTAGAAAATTTTTGAATGGGAACAACTTCATCATCAATTTGTGGAGTAGTAATGTTATAATCATCAACTTTAACATTTATAGTTTCTTCTACAATATTTATCCTTTTATTAAAAACTCTATAAGCACTGCTAATTAATGAATATCCTAAGAAAATGCCTTCACCAGTTTTATGATCAAATTATCTTAAGATATCATTATCATTTAGAATATAGCATTTTGAACCAAAGACATGAAAATAACCTACTGAAGGTTTTCTACCAGTCCATAATTCATAAGGAGTTTTATAGATAAATATTTTTACTAGAACTCTGTTGGAGACATAGCAAGCAATGTTGATTACTTCAGCCCAACAGTGATAGGGAAGATTTCGGTTCTTCAATATAGTCCTCATTTTGTTCAAGATCCTAATTTTCCTTTTAGCTACACCATTTTTTTGAGGAGTTCTTGCAACAAAAAATTGGAGTGTGTTGTTCATTTGACAAAATTGCTCAAACTTGGCATTCTTGAATTGCCCTCCATTGTTACTCCTAATAACTTTAACATCATAGCCTTTTCTTTCTAAATCTGATTGCAAATTCTTAAGAAATGATCAAATACCTCATCCTTATGATATAAAAAGGAAACCTAATTAAAATGAGAGTAATCATCAACAATTTTTAGAAAGAACCTTTTCTTTTCCAAATTGAATGTTTGAGAAGGACCAACCACATCCATATGAAGTAGATATAAGGGATGAGAGGTAGATATACAATATTTCTTATCAAATCTTACCCTTGTTTTCATTTCTTTCTAGCATGCTTCACAAGTATTTAGATTAAAGTTTTTGATTTTGATATAGGAATTGAATAAAACAATTGATGAAGCATATTAGTCTCCTTGTCCATTTGTGCCTAACGTTGATTGCTCCTTCCTTGTTCATGTTGCTTTAGGTATGTGAGATTACTAGGCTCCGATACCACTTGATGACTAAGAAATTAGAAGGTAGGTTGAATAAGTTCCCCAATTTGCAATCAAACTTGTCACATAAAAATTATGTGGTTTCCTAACCTAGGTAGTCGACACTTAGAGGGTAGATTCCTTGCATACCTCTAGACTTTTTTTCTTTTAAAATGTTCTTTTGAGAACACCCCAACATTTACAAGATTTGAGTTGCACTAAGGAGAGTTTTTTCACTACAAAATCTCTCAACCTCGCAAGGTTCCAACAAGCACAAAATGTGGTTTAAAGGATCCCAAGACCTATACAAGATAGAGCTCCACTCCAAAGTGTTTTGACATAACAAAACAACTAAATCTTGCACAAGCCCTATAAGCTTGAAATGGATGTCTTCTTGTAAGAAGAACATCAACCCCTTAGGGTAACAAAGAAAAATAAGAAAAGAGTGTAACTCAAATTACAAATCCTTGTACTTTGAAGCATAGTTCTATAACCAATCAAGAAAATGATGTGACAAATGAAGTACATAAGCATAATAGCATGGAATAGAAAATGATAGCTTTGATGTTGATAATGAATGCATAATTCCAAAGAATTTGGAGTCTTCTTATAGGTTCAGAGTTTTCAAGAACACCTTGAAATTCATGAAACATCTATCCAATGGCTAGTATAGACTCTCATTTAAATTTGGAACATCTAGTTGAGTTTAACCTTAGTTCTAGAGAGACATCTCCTTCAAGAATGGGACGTCTCTTTTGTGATGTCTCTAGGGAGATGTCTTCTTTACAATGTGGATGCCTCTTATTGCATGAAGAGATATTTTTGTGAATTCATTCTTCTTCGTTGATATGTCTACTATTTCTTGGAGATGGCTCTTCAACTTTTGATCTTTGGTTTTTGAGGCTTTCTCTCATTGATTTGGCTTCTTCCCAATCCTTGGAGCATCTTCATTTGGTGTGTAGCTTTCATTTTTGTCCATGCTCTCATCTTGCCTATAAAGTCTCCATTTGAAAATCTATTATAGATTTCATTCACTTGAGTCCTTATTCATGATGTGGAGTTCTTATTCATGACCTATAAACACATCATTCGCAACAAACATTCTTTGTTCTCCATTTTACTTAAGGTTTTGGCATATTAAAAGGTCAATAAAATAAATGCTAAAATTTGATAAAACATAAAAATTCAACCACTCCAACGCTAACCTTGATGTGCCTACATTAGCCATAGTTGGAAGAATGAAATTCAAAGCCCCCAATGCTAGGCATAGGATCTTCTAGCATAGGAAAGGCCATACCTCCTACAAAACCCATGAAAATGTCAATTTTGGTAGTCCAAAATACATGACCTTTTCAAGCTCAAATAGAAACATAGTAGGACTTTTTCCTCTTGAGAAGTGAGGCTACAACAACTTATGAGGCATTTTTTCAACCTCAAAAGTTAAAGTATGTGAGATTGCATCTCATGGATTACAATATTCACATTTTACAATGAGATTCTAGCCTTCAGTTTCATGAGGTGAAAGTTATAAGGCTAAAAGGATTGCGATATGCATTTTCTTCATGGTGTTTCACACATCAGAATCTACCATGTTAACATATGCCATGCTAGCTCCTAGCACATCAACTTGTAGAATTAGTTCATGAAGACAAAATTTATCTCTACAAAAAAGCTCATCTTATGTTCCACCACATCAGCACATGGAACTAGTTATAAAGCTAAATTCTATTCTTTGAATGAGCTCAAAAATGACTCTACCACATTAGGACATGGAACCAATTATAAAGCTAAATTCCATTCTATGGATGAGCTCATTAAATCGCTTTACCACATCAGCTCTAGAGAGTTGGCTCATAGGCTAAAAAGTGACTCTGCAAAGTGATTCTATCACATCAACCCATAGAAGTAGTTTGCATAGTTGGATTTAAACTCTATAAGCAAGCTCACTTTTTGGCTCTATCATGTTAGCTTGAGAAGATATTCATAGAGTTAAAAAATGGCTCTACAAATTAGCTCTACCATGTAAGCTCTCAAGTTAAGCTTATACTCATAGAATCAAAATCTAGTTCTACGAAGAAGCATAATATGCCTCATCATAGATCTTTCACATCAATGTCCACCATGTTAGCTCATAAAAAAAAACTTGTAGAACAAAAAAAATGGTTCTATGAGGAAACCTAAAAGTGGTTTTCATTCTAATATGTAGAGGAGATTGGTAGAGCTCAAAAGTGGTTGTACAAAGAAGCTATGCCACATCAACTCCTAACACATCATGTTGGTAGAACCAATCTACAATGCCAAAGTTTTGCCCTATGAAAAAGCTTACAAATAGATCTACCATGTTAGCTCATTTGAAGAATGAGTTCATAGAACACAAAAATGGTTCTATGAAGAAGCTCTAAAATAATTCTATAAGTTATTTCAAAGCTCATCCTTGGACCATAAAGGATTACATTTCATGCACATGCACATCTCATTTTAATTTAACTCAGTGGGGATGAGGTGTAGTTCACAAAATAGAATATTAGCTCTATGAAGAAGCCTTACAACCATTTTTCCACATCAACTCTTCAATATAGTGAATCAAAATAGCTCTACAAACAAATTCAAAAATGGTTCTACCACTGACAATAGCATGGAGGCTAAGCCAAGATAGAAGCTATATTAATAAACAAAGCTAGAAACTAGAAAGAAGCTAAAAGCCACTATTAAAGTGCAAGACCGCCAAGCCTTAACCACATAGATGTATAGAAAGGTGTGAGAATTTCTAATTGAACTAAGAGCTAATAGAAAGCTGTTAACTTAGTTACAATAGAATTTTTTAATGTAGTTACTACCATCATAAATGAAATCACCCAGAAGAAGCTTGAGTTGAAACAAGTTTGAGCTAGCATAGAAACTTCTTTAACAAAGATAAAAGATTCTATAAATGAATCAATTTATGGAAAAAAAAACACCGATGAAGTTCTTAAAGAAGCTTAATCATACTAAATTAGGTTCAAAAAATCAAGCTTTAAGTGTCTTCTCAATCATAGAAGATTATCTGAATAGTTGTCAATTGAAGGACTCTAGATTTAAAGAGTGAAGAAAAGTCATCAAGAAACCTTGAAATTATCCAATGACTTGCATTTATGCAAAGGATACGTGCAAAATATAGATCTTTGAACTTTCTATAATGGTTGTAGCTACCAGAGGCTACTATATAAATCCCATAGTAGAATTGTTATAGACATGGAGGTTGGGAGGAGGACTCTAGAAGCTAGATCCTAGGGGAAGCTATAAAGGAAAGCTTGTAAATACTATTTCATGTAATGAAATTTTAAATAGGATTCATCTATATCTTTTAGATTTCATCTCTTATCTTAGAAAATCTAATTGAGTAGGTTTTTTCTATTTCATCGGGTACAAGTATTACATAGTTACAAATGAATGGATTACTAGTTTTGGAATAGGCTTCTTTCTTTATGAACCAGTCGATGAACTAGAGGTTTAGCATATTTCTATTATTCTAGTTGATGGGATAGCTTTAATAGTGTTAATCCTTAATTAGTTAAGCATAGAAATATTGTCATCTTTATATGGTTCTATGCTTTATGAATAATTCTATTTTCCTTAGTTTCCTATTTTGTTTGACAAAGCTTTTGTGATCTTGCTTCAAGAAGTTAGCTAGTAGATAGCTCATAATTTAAGATTTATTTTTTCTATAAGACTACTCATTTACTATATGTGTATGTTGCAATATTTAAGGTTAGATTTTTAGAAGAGCTATTTAATGTATTAATTTATGTTAACATATAGCTAGAAGAGATAGATAAGCAAATGTATATAAAACAACTATTTCTTATATTTATTCTCTTGTATCATAGATAGATTTTTATCATCATTTACAATTAGTTAACTTAACCTTCACTATTATTTCCTATTAGTTACATTAGCTCATTTACTAGTGGAGGCTATTTTGGGGCATTCGTGCCTTGGTTATACTAGAGACCAGTAACCGTCTAAAATGAGTCCAATCACAAAGTTTTTGCTCTATAGTAGAGTTATTCTTGATTCTGCCATAGTAGCCTTTTAATTTGCACCAGAGGGAGGATTGATCTTCATACAACAACATTTCCTTTTAGCATTAGAAGTAGGCAATAACATTGCCCTTCAAGAAGCTCTTGGAATAGCTAGACATATGAGAACAACAAAATTTTGGATTAAAATAAAGTTAAAATGCAAAATATATATCTAATGGTATTAGAGTTGTAATATTGTAGGGGATATGATATTGTTCATAAAAGATCTATATATACCTAGTTGATGAGTGATAATGTAGACCTTGCACCCAACCATTTATATTATTGGCCATTATCTTCTTAATCACACCTGTGTGGATCTAGTTCATATGGCTAAGTGTGAATAAGACATATGAGGATGATGTTATTTGGCCCATGATCCCTACTCTTATTATATCTTTTATTCTTCTTTCTCTTCCCTTGAGGAAGGGTGTCTTCATGAGCTAAAATAATCACAACCATCTTGGATTTTTTTCAAGATTTCTAGTCCTTCTTAACGAATATTTTAAGCTTCATCATAGAAACCCTTGATTCTTGAGCACTCCCTTATCCAAGATAAGATGAATGAGAACTTCCACTTTCTCTCATCTTAACCTCATCAGAGCTCCTATCCTCACTCTTCCCTTAATGGTTTGAGATTACCTTAGAAGAGATTGCATCCAAATTCTTTCATATGTAATCCAACATTCCTTTCAACTTTCACATATCCTTCTTAAGTTTTCTCATATTTTTTTGACTTATATACCATGTTTAAAACTTAATTCTCCTTAAACATAGTTCTCACACTATGTTTTCTCTTTTAGAATGGACAAAACACAACAAAATCCTCATGAAATTCACTCAGCCACAAGGACTAGAATTATAACCATAAATTTCTAATTTAAGGTTCACAAGCAATGCTTCAAAGTATAAAAATTTCTCTAAATAGACATAAGAAAATATACACCTTCTTTGAAGTATGAAGAACTTAGCTTCAAATCCTTCTTAACATAAGGTTACTTTAACAAGGCACCATTGGTCTTTCCTTTCAATTTCAAATATAGTAGAATCAAAATGCAAGTAATCCATGCACTTAAACCTCATTTAAAAAACATTTAATCTAGCATAATTAGTTAAGAAATAATTCTAAATGAAAGAAAATTTAATGGACAAGACTTTTCAAATGCTTTGATACCAAATATACTCCATTTATGAATATCAATAAACTATCTCTAAACATATGATTCCAAAACCATACAACAAATCCTTAAATCAAATAATAATTAACACAAATAGATGTAAAAATGGGAACCTACTAAAAATATATATATATATTAAAAATATATAAAGATGTTATACATGAATTACTATAAAATAAGAGCACATAACATATACACCAAAGGACCTAAAGGTACCCTTCACCTAGATTATCATGTCTTCTCATAATTATAACATGACAAACCAAATTTCTAGGTCCCAATGTTGGAAATAAGGTCAAATACACAAACCTCTCCTCAAGAGAAGTTAATTTCTCTCAAAATGACACATATTAAGCCAAGGGAATGTATTAGAAATGACTCTTACTCTCAACCATATTAATTACCCAAGTTAGTACACAACATAAGGCTTATGAAATCTTTCACCCTATCTCCTTAAGGACAATGAAGATCCTTACTCTTATTCCAAGGTTGCTAACACAACAATGCCAAGAGGACACTCAAGTAGATCTAAGGCCCAACTCGAAAATGGCCAAGACGCCAAGACTACTAAAGGTTAGACAAAGACTCTCAATGTATCTTCTCTTTGTCTTTTTATAATTGTGACTTTAAATTCTATTTTTTTCTACATTAAAATCACTTTAAAAAATTATCAAGTAACACATTATGAGTTACTATAAGTTTCACCCCACTTACAATTTAGGCTATAACCTCTTATGAATTTCATCCTCTCATAATTTTATGAAAACATAATCCAAAAGTTGGCTACTTTATAATGTGACTAAACTATGAGTCACAGTTCCCCATAGCCTTCTATTGTGAGTTGTTGGGAGTCACATTGATGGATCAAAATTGAGACTAAAGTAAAACATTCAATATTGAAATTAAACTAACTCTAGACCCTTGCTTAGAATGTTAGTAAATTTAGATGTTA
Organism: Gnetum montanum; assembly: GCA_015680685.1. NCBI lineage: Eukaryota > Viridiplantae > Streptophyta > Gnetopsida > Gnetales > Gnetaceae > Gnetum > Gnetum montanum. Next base: position 514,611 of record MNCI01015381.1, read on the forward strand.
AAGTAATGTTTCAACATAAATGTTACTCTTTTAAAATATATTGTTGCAATACTGAATCTGATCCAATCATTTAATAAATGTAAATTAATGTTCAAAGATATATGAATTAACTTCTTTTTCAACTTACAAAGTTAGTTAACATTTGAGATAATTCTTTATAACAATGGTAATTATAAAAATATGTGATAAATAAAATATGACAAAAATATCTTTGAATCTATCTATCACTAGATAATCTAAATTTCTTTATTTATAAAAGAGTATAATAAAAATTAAACTTATTTATTTTTGGAATAAGCCTAAAACTAAAAGAAATTCTTTGTAGGAATAGTTCTAAATGCAACATGTTACAATTCACATAAAAAATGATTAAAATACTAGAATATAAAACACAATGAAATTGTGCTTAATCTATAACTATGTTCTCAATAATTTCCCCAAATATTTATACATAAGAAAGTTATGATTGTTAGTCTAACTTCCATAGATGGTTATATATGGGTATTGGAATTAGTGTAAACCACTTGATTACATCAGTATACAACCATCTCATCATAGTAATGTTTAAAAATGATAAATATAAAATATATTTTCTTCCTCGCATATCACCATTTATTCGTGGGTCCACTCCCTAGTTATAACAACAAGAATCTATAATGAGATAAATCAAAGTTATGTTTACTTAGACTATAATAGTAATAATAAAATAAGATAAATTTAATTCTACTCCACTCTCATCACATACTTACCTGAAATTTCCTATCTAAAGGTTAAGACTACCTCAAAAACTAACTTTACACTAGCTATAATTGATTGTAGGTCATGCCTCCTTATAGTCTTAAACTACAACCTGACTACAAGTCACAATGCCTTGTAATTAAACCTAAAGTTCATTTACTCAAATTAAGAAGTGAAAACAATCATCAAGCTACTCCTAGATGTCATGGACTTCTCTGCTCTTCCTAGAAGACTTAGATGAATATGTTTCTCCACCAAATTTCAACCTTTTTAGTCACCGAGGTAGATGCATCAACTATTGCATGTTGCTTTAAAAATTATAATAGCTTGCAATTAATCTTTTCTTGATTACTCTTTGATCCACTACCAAGTGACTACTCTAGTTTCTTTGGGTACATGAGCTACTTAGATAGCCCTATTTCATTGAGACCTTATGTTCGACTAGTACTAGAACCTTTCCTTCTTATCATCTTCATGGTCTAAAATTATAAATAGATAAGTATCATTAGTACCACATGACTTGGATAAATTTCTTCTTTGATATCACAATGTAACATCCTTTTAGTGAATCTAAGCTATGACAATGCTACATATAGAATCTAATAAACAATTAGAGTAACAATATTAATTGAACACAATACACATGATAAATAACATACTCAATGTGAAAGAAATTAATTGTAATTAAAATTACATCATATACTTGGTAGGTATTTTCAAAACACTAATCATCATATTGTTGGCACATTTGGCCATTTCATCGAATAGTAAGATTCATTCTAAACATTATTGTAAGAGTGGAAGAATGTAAATGTATTATTTTATACTATTGGTATCAGATCTAGATGAGACCATAATATTATTGGTGGCAATAATGCATATATGAAAGACAGTAAATAGAAGATTGCAAGAGATAATGTGTCAATGGTGAATCAATTTACAAGCAAGGAATTCTTCATTGTTAGAAATACGTTCAGGAATTGATCATTTGGATACTGGTAAAGAATAAGAGAAGAGAACTGGAAATGAAAATTCAAAAATTAAAATCAATAGATTGTATGAATAACAAAATGGGGAAATTATTAGTGGATGTTTGAAAAATAAGAGAAGATAATGGGGGAACAAGAAGAAGAAGAAGAATAGTAAAAAAGAAAGTCCTATGATATAGTAGCCAAATTTCTGCGTAGTTTCCTCTCTCAACTACATTCATACACCCTGCTCTTTCTCCCTACTTTCTCTGCAAAAGTCTCACATTTCTTCACTATTTCTTCCTTGGCGACTGCACTCCTCTCCTTGGTTATTTAACATAGAAAGCCCTTGGCATTTCTCATTCTTGTCCTCCTCCTGCTCAAGCTCTACGAGAAGAGGAAATTCTTGTGAAGTTGCGAAGGACTTTTGGTGGGTCTGAGCCAGCCATAGAGTTTGAGGATTATTTTCCTATGATGGAAGAGATGTGCAAGGGCTTCGAGCTTTTGGCGATAACATTGGAGATCCTGCACAGAAATGCTACGATTCTGGGTCTAGATTTGCTCTCCCATGCCGATCTGTAGGCCATGCTCAGGGAGTGCGATTTCGATGGTAACGGTGCTCTATCATAGCGCAAGTTCTACGTCATGATGATTTAGCTCAACCCCGCTTTCATGGATGTTGCCAATGAATGGTTTCAGTGGGTGCTTGCTTAAGAGCAGTAGCTCGGCGGCAAGCAATCCCAAAAGATGAAGAAAGTGTCTCACAGTCAGAGACCCGGCCAATCCTAGAATCAGGCATTTTTAGCTCTAAAAATTTAGAACTTGGCTTCTTGTATAACGTTCTGGGAATGTCTGAACTGATCGTGGATTTCCAGCAGAAGTGATTGATGATTCTGTAACGTGATTTCTAAAAACTATGTTGACACATTCGTGGAGGAAAAAAAAACATAGGAAGCCCTCAGTGAATTTTGGGTAAAACAAAACAAATTCCAGACAACTAAAATCCTATGTTCAAGACAGTATGTTCAGCACATCATTTTTAAAATCCTTCTCCTCCGCTCTTCAGCAACTGAACACCACATGACAATGATGCTGGATGCAGTGGCAGAGCCTTCTCCCATGGTGGAAGTTGGTAACGATTTTGGTAGGGCGGGATAATTTGGAATTATTTGCTGGCAGTTCCAAGCCTGGTGCCTTCACATTCAGCAGCAAATTTTACATAGGTGCAAGTGCAAATAAATTATTTATATAAATTTATATAGATTAGCTACCGCTACCACCAACGTCTACACCAAGGTGGATATTATATTATCTTTTTACCATTACCTTATTCATAAAATTACTAGGGATTCAATAGTATTCAAAACTTAAAAATTATAAATAAATTAAAATGAAAATAACAATTATACAAAGCTATTGGAGTTATTTTTTACAAAGGCAATATTTGCAATATTTCTCCTAACTTCCTAACTTCCTAAGTTAATACTTCCTAACTTGTTGGCCAAGTTACTTGGGAGAGAAGTTAGGTAAGATATTTTTGAATATGTAACTACTTTTGAACCTTATAAAAAGGCTTCAAGGGTAAGAAGAATGGATCATCACACTTTTGGAGAAGACACTTGATACATCACACTTTGGGAAGGCTACTAGCTAGCACTTGGGCTCTCACTTGG
>MNCI01015381.1:525337-545560 GCA_015680685.1 Gnetum montanum
AGGAATTGATCATTTGGATACTGGTAAAGAATAAGAGAAGAGAAATGGAAATGAAAATTCAAAAATTAAAATCAATAGATTGTATGAATAACAAAATGGAGAAATTATTAGTGGATGTTTGCAAAATAAGAGAAGATAATGGAGGAACAAGAAGAAGAAGAAGAATAGTAAAAAATAAAGTCCTATGATACAGTAGCCAAATTTCTGCGTAGTTTCCTCTCTCAACTACATTCATATGCCCTGCTCTTTCTCCCCACTTTCTCTGCACAAGTCTCACATTTCTTCGCTACTTCTTCTTTCGCGATTGCATTCCTCTCCTCGGTTATTTAACACAGAAAGCCCTTAGTATTTCTCATTCTCATCCTCCTCCTACTCAAGCTCTATGAGAAGAGGAAATTCTTGTGAAGTTGCAGAGGATTTTTGATGGGTCTGAGTCAACCATAGAGTTCAAGGATTATTTGCCTATGATGGTGAAGATGTGCAAAGGCTTCGAGATTTTGGTAGAGCCTGCAACGGGACTTACGGGACTAATAACGTTGGAGAGCTTGCGTAGAAATGTTGCGATTCTAGGTCTGGATTCACTCTCTGACACCGATCTATAGGCCATGCTCAGGGAAGGTGATTTCGATGATGATGGTGCTCTGTCATAGCGTGAGTTCTGCATCATGATGATTCGGCTCAACCCTACTTTCATGGACATTGTCGATGAATGGTTTCAGTGGGCGCTCGCTCAGGAGCAGCAGCTCAACGGTGAGCAATCCCAGAAGATGAAGAAAGTGTCTCACAGTCAGAGACCCGGCCAATCCTAGAATCAGATGTTTTTAGCTCTGAAAATTTGGAACTTGGCTTCTTGTATAACATTCTGGGAACGTCTGAACTGATCGTGGATTTCTAGTAGAAGTGATTGATGATTCTGTAACGTGATTTCTAAAAACTATGTTGACACATTCGTGGAGGAAAAAAAATGTAGGAAGCCCTCAGCGAATTTGGGATAAAACAAAACAAATTCCAGGCAACTGAAACCCTATGTTCAGGACCTTATGTTCAGCACATCATTTTTAAGATCCTTCTCCTCTGCTCTTCAGCAACTGAACACCACACGACAACGATGCCGGATGCAGCAATAGAGCCTTCTCCCGTGGTGGTAGTTGGTAACGATTTTGGCAGGGCACGATAATTTGGAATTCTTTGCTAGCAGTTCTAGGCCTGACGCCTTCACATTCGGTAGCAAATTTTACATGAGTGCAAGTGCAGATAAATTATTTATATAACTTTATACAGATTAGCTACCACTACCACCAACATCTACACCAAGGTGGATATTATATTATCTTTTTACCATTACCTTGTTCATAAAATTACTAGGGCTTCAATAGTATTCAAAAATTAAAAATTCTAAATAAATTAAAATGAAAATAACAATTAAATGGAGCTATTGGAGTTATTTTTCACAAAGGCAATATTTGCAATATTTCTCCTAACTTCTTAAGTTAATACTTCCTAACTTGTTGGCCAAGTTACTTGGGAGAGAAGTTGGGTAAGATATTTTTGAATATGTAACTACCTTTGAACCTTATAAAAAGGCTTCAAGGGTAAGAAGAATGGATCATCACACTTTTGGAGAATACACTTGATACATCACACTTTGGGAAGGCTACTAGCTAGCACTTGGGCTCTCACTTGGAGACACACTTTGAGTCTTGGGAGAAGAGCATTTGTAAAAAGAAAGTGTGAAAGATTGCTTGTAAGATGACTTGCTAAAGAAAAAATTTCAGCCTCTTTGTCATAGTCCTATGAGTTATTTTTTATTTTTATTTTTTTTAAATTGTTTAGCTAGTGGTTTAGATAGTATCATCCTTGGCAAGTAATTTTGGGATTTTTAGATTGCTCTTATTGTTCTTGTTGCCCAATAGAAAATTTCTGTTAAAATTTTGCCATAGAAGCACTTGTGTTTGAAAGCCTTAAGAGCATTTTAGTAGTGAATTTGGTTATTGTGCAACATATAAGAACTGCTATTGGGATTGTTGTAAGAGAGCCTCTACTTGTAGTCATGCCGTTGAACGATTCAATAGTCAAGAGGATTCAGAAAATCTTTGGTATTTTGATGGGACCAAAATAGCTTCTTTTTATCTTTAAAGTGAATCTCCGTGGTATTTCAATCAAAAATTGTCAAGTCTTTTGAAGGTTCTATTGAATGCAATTGTTGACGTCCATTATCTAGCCAAAAATGGAGTCTCATACATGGTAGTTTACGCAGTAATTTTTTAGTAGCATAGTAGGATTGTCTTGAAGAAATTGCTATTTAAGCCTTGGAAGTTTAAACAATTCATAGTTATTGAATTTGGGATAGATTTATTGCGAAGTGTTTACTTGTGTCATTTTATCTTATTTAAATATTTGAGATCTACACAAATCTGCTTTCTTTTCTATCTATTTCCATCGAATCTTGCTCTATTTATAGTTTTCTTGTGGAACTATCTCTTTCTTTGGGGAAAATTAGAAGTAGATTTGTAGAGTTGTGCTCAAATGTTTTTGCAAAATTTTATTTTTTACAAGTAGGTATTATAAGGACCGCATAGACTAGGCAATTGAATAAAATAGGAACTCTCAACAACTCACAGTACTTGGCAAAGTTGGCTAAATCTCTTTAAGATAAGTCATTTGTAGTTTACACATAACGCAATCGTTTCATTTTTCACAACTACACATGGCAACAACACACACACATACTCACATTAACTACTAAGTCTATTTGGAGGTATCTAGGCCTTGGTGTTGCCAGAGACCAGCAAGCACTTAAATCCTATTCGAGGACGCTCATTGCCGGTCGCGTCCCAAACGGTCGCCAACACATATATCACTATGAGATTACAATATATCATCCTTGTTATGCATAACCCCAAAATAACATATACATCATTTTCACATCATAAATACAAGGACTCAACTCATCAGCTGATCATACCAAAATGCACATATATATATATATATATTCATCTAATATATAACTTGTATAATATACATAGCTACAACCTTCCCATTAGCCTTAGTGCCCTTTTAGATCTTTAATCCCATCACCAATAAAACATATGGTCAATATTAATCAAGTGGAAATTCTTTACATCTTCCTTATCAAACAACTGAAAAGCATCGTACATTGAAGAAGAAGAATAGGAAAAGAGATCATCCTACATCACATGTTCTCACTACATGTACTCTAAGCACTAGATGCATATAGCATAATTAGTATTCCAACATCATATATGAATATTCATATAATAACTAGTGTTCCATACCAAATATACAAATCTACATGGCAATATATGTTATACTCACTTTGGAATTTTTTAGCAAGTTAGGGACTTCGGTATACTCTATGTCTTTCTAGTACTTAGAGCCATTCTCAACAATCTAGATTTAACATCTTGTGTTATTTGTAGCTTTGTTTATAGCCTCCCATCTTTAGCTCTCTAGAAATGATGTCTCATGTCATCTACCACATTATTTTGGTCTCTCTTGTAATTTTGATGTCTCACATCATCTATTGAGACATTTCAACTTCACTTTCGATTTTGACTTTTGGCATTAGCTTCAGCATCAAATTTATTTTTAGCTTCTGATGTCTTACATCAAATTACTTCTGATGTCCTATGTCAAATTTTTCATGTCCAATGTCAATCTATCTTTGAAGATACAACATCAGCTTTTGTCTTCAACTTTTGATGTCATGTCTCAAACTTTTGATGTCTAACATTGAATTTTGCTCTTTGCATCATTACTCATCTCTAGAACCTTTTGGAAGCTTTCAAAAGATTCTATGAACCTCATTTCATTGTTTCTACATGGTCTACAAGGCATTTTCAACCTATATAAAGGAGGATATTCCTAAATGTAAAGAGGTTAATACTTTTTTTATTATTTAACCTTTTCAGATACTTAGAGCTAATTAGTACTTTTCTTTCTAGAGATATGTTACAAAAATTTAGTTGTCCTTCTTTTTCCACCTTTCTCCTTATTAACATATTTTATTCCCTTCATGTTATCCTCTTAATATGTAATGATTTATTAAGAATTGAATCAACATAGTGGTTTGAACTTCCTTTTCCAATCCTTAGCTATTAGATATCCTATTGTTCTTGTTAGATCTACATCAACACATGCATCAAAGTAAGAATAAGGTAATACAGCTTCTCATCATATGTCTCTAATTTCTAGTACATAAATTGGAACATAATTATGCAAGTTCCTCTGTTTCTCTACTGTAATATAGGTTTTCTCATTTTTAGAATCTTTCATCTTCAGTTTCACCCATATTTTCTCCAAATCTATTTTCCTCACATTTTCTTTCTTAGTTTGCATAAGTTAGTCAATAAATATATTTTCTTTCTATGCTATTTTAGGTATTTCTCTACTGCATAACATTTTCTATTAGTTTTTCTATGCACATAATCCTTTTTTCTTGATACTCACAAATGTTGGTGAAATGTTAGACTTGAACAACTAGATTCATCCTTTGATCCCAAAGTCCCCTTTCAATTTAAGGGAGATTTATCTAAAAGGTTAGTTTTCCTAGATCGTTTGGTGACCATGAACTACCTAGCTTAATTTCATTTTAAGTTGTCAATTTTTATCTATTATGACAATTTCTATCATAACAACTTTGGTGCTAGAGGGAGGGCCTCTATAAAAGTGAATGTATTCTAGGATTGTTCTCTATTCCAACTTTGTTTTAGTTTCAACATTTTTCATATGTAGCTTTTATTTTTCTCTTTTTTACTAAGTGTTGTTAACATTACATTAACGGATAGACATCACATCATTTTCTTCTTATAACCTCTATGTTATTTTTCTTGGATAGCTTTTATTGTTAACTCTTTTTGATGTGTTGCATCAAAACTTTTGATGCTACGTAAAAATTGTACAATTTCAACATTTGCTTTGAAATCAAAGTCTTTTGTCTTTTTTTTTCAAGTACAAACCTATTTTTAGGGACAAGCCAACATACGACTAATAACCCTGTGAAGTTACAAAACCTCTTCAAACATAGTTATGGCTTTGTCATCTACTTTAAGAGTCTCCAAGACCCAGAAGCTATTGTATCTTACAAAGAGTTAGGGCTTTGCAAGTGGAATATGCTTGACAAAATACAACGTAGCTTATGCCAAATGGGAGCTTATCTACAACTTGACTATTGATGTACTTAAAAACTCATGGAAGAGTATGAGAAGGGTTATAATTTGTTATCTTTTCTTTCTAATTCTAATCATCCCATTGAGTTGGATGATGAGGAAGCTAAGGATCTAGTAGATTGTATTATGGAATAAGAGAAGATGCAAGAGCAAGTTCATTTGTAAATTAAAGAATCTAGGATGAAGAGCATATTGGATTAATCTCTTGGTCCTCATGTCACTCTCTAGAGAAGGAGAAGCACTATTGTTTCTAAGTCTAACATATGATAGATAAAGCCAAGAAGCAAATAGTTGAGGAACTTGATCAAAGTAACCCCCATTCTTATCACATTCATCATGTTAACATCTCGAGTGTTCAAAGTAGTGTACCTAGATCTATTCCATTTTGTACTAAACCATTTAGTCTCCCTATTACTACTGCTTTTCTCTATGATATTTTTACATCAAATAATGTTAGTAATCCACACTTTATTTTTAGTCATTAGTTCCATCTTTTGGAATCACGTTTTATTTCATCCCCAGCCTCAACCCATTATACTTCCATTTCAACCTTTTTCATTGTTTACTCCTATTTCATAGCCATTTGACATTCTTCAAGTGACATACACCTTTCCTTTTTCTATATACCCATCCAACCTAGTTTCTTTGGGTATACCTATGCCAACTCTAAGTGGATCCATGCCTTATGTCCCTCCTTTCCAAACTTTCTTACCAACTACTATGGTTCTATTCCTAATCACTTTCCCTAGAACAGATACACAACTACTTGCACTAATTAATGACATGATGCTACATCTTTAAAATAAAGATTACAAAATATATAAGATGCTTAGTTTATAATGAAATGCTCTTATTTCCTTGGATAAGGTCTTAAATGATCCCATCAACTCAAAAATTTCTTTACCAATATTACTTATGATAGTTTCGCTACCTATCTTCATCTCATATAATGAAAAAATAAGAGACCTCATCAATCATGTGGCCACTTTCAAATTTTAATGAATGTTTCTGGCTCCTCTCCCTCACATTTTACTAAGATTTTTTTGTAATTCATAATCTAGAAGAGCTTTGGAATGGTATAGATCCCTAACACATGGATCTATCAACTCTTTAGAGCAACTTCTATTAGCCTTTATTCAATTCTTCAAGTTTAAAATGCCTTAAAGTACTAATGTTATGTCTTTCATTGACATTAAGCAAATGAATCCATCAATTGTTTGATTTCTCGATGGACAACAACATCAATAAAACTACCTTTTCATTTAAATGAATGTTAGCTGCAAGACATTTTTTAAGTAGGTATTATTGATTACATTCTAAAGAGGATGACTTATCCTAAGCCTCATTCTTTGAATAATGCCTTCTTGGCTGCCAAATGCATTGAAGAAGCTATTGTCCAATGTAATAACTAGGAATTTGTGGTAGTCTATAACAAAGCTACTAAGGCTATTAAACAAAATAATATGCCCTCAACTTTTTTAGATGTTTATTCGCTTTCTAAGAAACCAAGCAATGCTTCCTTAAGTGCTTCCTCTTTTACTCAACCATCTAGACCACACATGAGTAAATACTAGTATACCAAGATGCCTAAGAGGTACTTTTACTCTTGAATAATCTTCTTAGAGATGAACATCTTAAAATGAAATAGTTTTCTAATCAAATGAGAGCATGCTTCTATCACATTTAGTTGATAGCCATGGATCCTTCTCGGTGGCAAGAAGAAGACTCTAAGGTGCCTAAGTGGTACAAATACGACAATTACTACTATTATCATGAGACTATTTGACATGATATAGATAAATACAAAAATCTAAAAAATGATATCTAGGAGCTTATTGATAAGGGTAAAATAGTGGGGCAAAGTTATTTGTCCACTATGCATCTAGAAAATCAATAACTAGGGGTATTGTAGCATCCATTGGGAGTTGGAGAAACAATCTTAACTTTCAAGCCTGAATACAAAGCTAGTAAGTTTCCTTCTAAAGAGCCTTACATCATTAGCTAATCTAACTATAATTAATCCAAGCAATCATCTCTATAATTTCAAAAGCCCTATGTTATTCATTGTTCTAACTACATCATATCATCCAAGCCAAAGTGCTCATCATAACCTCCCTATCACATTTTTACCAATAACACTCATCAATCAACACTTAATATTTCCCATCAACTACTTTCCATTATGTTGCATTTATTTTTGAACCTTAGAATACCATTTCATTGATTACACCTCATGCATATAATTTTCCTTCATCTTATGTGAAGATATTTACCCATAGTCAACACACCAATGAGTCTCACTCAACTAAGCAAAAGAATAAAACAACTGATGCCTCCAAGAAATCTTCTAAGACAATAAAGAAGGATTCTTTCCAACACTAATAGGAAATTTCTTCTTCAAGTAGCCTCATACCTTCTTCTAATCTTTTATAGCTTATTATACTTCACAACAATCTTAGCTTACAAATAGTAAAATCTTATAGCAAATGATCTCTATTTTCCATTCCAAAGGCACAAATCTATCCTTATATGACCTTGTGGCAGCTTCTAAAGAACATTATGCTCCACTCTATGATGTTCTAAAGAAGGTCATGGTTCCAAGTGACATTCTTGCTCAAACAGATGCTATACCCTCATTTCCTCAAGTTTCTTACTATGGATCAAACAATCTAAACTTCTATGATGAGAACATCAAGATATACTTGGAGATGAGGAATATCTATTAGCTTCCTTTCTACATCACCATTAAAGTATCTCCAGAATTCATGGTTCCTTTGATACATTTTGATAACTGTAGTGGATCAAACCTGATGACATGGCCTATTATCAAGTGTCTATGCCTTTAGGATTAGTAGGGTTTAATGAAACTTACGTAAATCTTGTTTTGTTTAACGGTACATGACTAGGCATTTTAGGTTCCATTAGGATACTATTTATTATAGGTGATCTCGTATTATTTGACATTGTTTTGATGGTGATACGTTAGTGTCCTAGTGTTAATAGTATACTAGGATAGCCATGGCTAGCTCAAGATAGAGCTATCTCTTCTTCTATACATCAAGAGATCCACATACCTATTTGAAACCTTAAGGTGGTTATCTTTACAAACAAGTAAATCCCTAGTGTCTCTCATCTAGATCAAAAATCATGTTCCTATTAGCTTAGTGGAAAACTAGCTAAAATCTAGTTTGAACCTATAGGCAAGCCTATAGTACCATATTATTCTAAGAAGTCTAAGGTTTTCTATAATTTTGTAGAATTGGAAAATAGGTCTTCTTTTGACATTGAATTCATTAACTTAGGCTTTGATGAATTATAAATATCATTGTCTAAGATGAAGGATTCTCCTTATTCTTCTTACTCAACTACTTAGAAATTTATTTTGAGCATAATAATCTTATAACCTTAATTTTTAGTAGCTTTTTCTAGTCTTTTTTATCATCGTTTGTTTTCTATTATGTGATGGACATATTCTAGCACATGTTATGAATTTTCTTTTACTTGTCTCTTGCTATTCTCTATAATTAAGAAATGGTCATTAGTCTTATTTACCATCTTTTGTTCTCTATTAGGTGATGGACATATTCTAGCACATGTTATCAATTTTCTTTTACTTGTCTCTTGCTATTATCTATCATTAAGCAATGGTCATCAAAGCCTATAGTACCATATTATTCTAAGAAGTCTAAGGTTATCTCTAATTTTGTAGACTTGGAAAATAGGTCTTCTTTTAACATTGAATTCATTAACTTAGGCTTTGATGAATTATAAATATCATTTTCTAAGATGAAGGATTCTCCTTATTCTGAGCATAATAATCTTATAACCTTAATTTTTAGTAGCTTTTTCTAGTCTTGTTTACCATCTTTTGTTTTCTATTAGGTGATGTACATATGCCAACACATGTTATGAATTTTATTTTACTTGTCTCTTGCTATTCTCTGTCATTAAGCAATGGTCATTAGTGAATTTACTTTAATTTATCTTTTTAATTATTTATTATTAATGGAAAATGTTAAATTATCAAATGGTTATTATTTTTGATGTATTGCATTGATTCTAGCTATTACTATGTAGAAAAAATGGCCAAGTCAAAATCAATGTGCATGTCAATTTTATTTCTTTTAAGAGAAAGTATTTATAAAAATTGAAGCATGTCAAAATTTTTGACCTAGCATCAAAGACTCACATCAATCATACTTAATGTTTATTATAAAACAAATACTTTAGAAACAAATGATGCAAGCTTAATCTTCTTTGGTAGTTTCTTCTTCAATCTCTTCATCAATTTGCATTGTCATAGGTTCTTCGAATGTTGGCCTTTGGCTACTCTCTTCAGGGTTTGCATATCAATGATTAAGATCAAATAAGTTATTTTTATTTTATTTTATCTTTTATATGAAATAAAATGAAATGAATACTTAGAAGTCTTAATGCTTACCCTTAGTCTCTTCATAACTTTTTAGGATGTGCTATATCTAGATTATCAAAAGCTAAACTTGAATCTTAGATAAAATGGTTGCCCACTCTTCTTTATATGTCTTTAATTCCTCTAAGCAGATATTATTGTCTATCCCTTCCACTATTGGTTCCTTCTTAGGATCCCTCTCCTCCTCTTCTAGCGTGGTAACTACCACACTTTACATAAAATTATTAAATAATTTCTCTATCTTAGTATATTTAATAAATAGACTTCTTATTTTTCTATCTACATAGAGATATTTATTATCTTTCAATAACTTATGGTACTCTCTTTTGTACCACTTTTTATTAATTTTTTGCTTCCTCCCACAAATTTTTCATGCTATAGCTAAATTCCTTAAGTTAGTCATTGAGCATGTCATTGCTAATGTTGACTGCTTCATTTTCATCAAGATTCTTTGGAATTCCACTACTTTATTTCTCTCTACTAAGTATGCATAGGAAGGAGGATTATGTTTGACCATGTTGCTACCTTGAATTTCTGCTTCAAGTAGCTTCACCTTATCTAATAGCATTCTTAGTTGTCTTTCACTTTCTACTTTATCCTTCTATGTTTGCTCTAAGCAATCTAAGAGTATGACATTGGTATTGGTATGTTCAATGCATAACATTCTCATATCCTTAACATAATTGTAATCAACACTTATTTTATCTACAATAATCTTTTTAGCTGCAACATCTACATTTACTATAGGATCATGGAACGTTACCTTATCCATGCCCAAATTTATTTTTATTTCTACATTTTAACTAAGAGAACATCAAATTTTATTCTTTTAAGCTAATGAGAATTATTCTATAGTAATAATGTTCCTAACTTACCTTTTTCTAGAGATAATAACTTTAGCCTTACCTCCATGCCTTCTACTAGACCTTCCAACATCACTTACTTATCTTTGATATAAGCCTAGGTTTTCCTTTACATCTCTAGTAAAGAGAAAAAATCTCAATCCTCTTCACATCAAAACATAATCAATGCAAAAACCTTCAATGTCACATCATTTACACTTACTGTATGATGTGGAAAGCATGAGACTTATCACCTTCTTTATTCATTTGTAAACCTTTGAATCAATCAAAACATGTTTGCTTAGAGGAGTGATGTTTGCTAGAGGTGGAGGGAGAAGCTTCAACTTTGGAAGTTTATCCCTTCCCCCATCTCTACCCACTTACTATTCTTAGCTTATTTCATCAAAAGGTAAATTGAGGAAGTTAGAAAAACGTATACGTTCACTTCTTCTCCTAGCTCATATCATCCTTTTTTCCTTCTAAAATTAAGGAAAGATTAGAACATATTCTCTTAGCTTCATCTTTTAGAGCTCTTCTATCTCTTGCAGCGTCTATAGTAAAAAAAAAAATAATTAAGTGTTACTATTGCATCATTTTTCTGAAATGTCTAAATTGGAAATGATGTCATGTTAAAAGCATTAATGAAGAATACTAAAATTGACTAAGATAGTTATTTTTGCCTCTATCATTTCTTTGGAGATGTTGATTTCTGACATCGATGAAGAGATTTCTTCTTCTTAAAGAGTCTTTCTCTTCCTCATTATCTTTTCTTTCTCAAAAATTCCAAAGGTTCTCTTCAAAATTGCTTCTTTCCTTGCCTTAAAATCCTTATTTTCTTCTTAGGTTCTTTAATGCTTTTAAGCATTGAAGATCCTACTTTCTCTTTGGTCTTTGATGTTGTTGTAAAAGGACCATCAACTTCAATATTGTAAGTTGACATCAAACTTCCCAAGTGTTGGCACAATGGGGGCTTAAAATCCACTTTCAAAGTGACATTGGTTTACTTCTCTTCATTGTGGGTAAACAATGTTTCCACCTCTCTTATTAACTCATAATAAAACCCAAAATTTAGCCTCTTGCTCATAATCTTCTTCTTTTCTTTCTTGTCCTTCTAAGTTAGTTACTCTATCTTCTCAACTAACCCTTGATAGATTACTAGTGCCTAGTTGGCTATCCTTCCTTGGAACATTACCCCATACAACCTATACAACTTCTTAAGAACCAATTATCATTTTTGTCCAATCTTGTTGTAGAAGAGTCTTTCTATGAACAAAGGGAAAAACTTCTTTAAATATTCATTGTTCTCTTTGTTGATATTAATAGTGTCTCTCTTTTGTAAACCTACTCACTCTTCTACCACTAATAGCTTTGTTGAATTAAACTTTGTGTTGTTAATCTTTATTCCCCTTTCTAGGAATCCCAACCAATACTGCAATGTAGTCAAATCCTAAGTGGTCATCACTAGTGTCTAGTCTATACATACTACACAAGCTACTTTATTTGCAACATAGCTTCAAAAATATCTTACTCCATCCTCAAAAAGCCACTTTTAGGCACTTTGTGTCTTGCTAGTGACCTCATCTTGTACTCTTTCACTTCTCTTGTGACATCAATGAATTTGGTGTCATTAATGCTTATTTGACCTACAAATAGGCATAAATATTTATTAGCAAACTTCTTCCTCCTTAAATCTAAATATGTAAAATAGCTTTATAAGCCTTTGCTTACCTTTTGGCCTTAGGAAGATCCTTGATCCCTTTGGTCATAATGTGTTTCCTCCTTGGACTTAATTCCATAATGAATGAAGCCATCATCTTTTTTTATATTCACTTAAAAATGTATGCATCTTCAAGCTCTTATAATATTTATCAAATTTGGACATCCTCTAAGGCCTCCAATTCCTATGTTAAGATAAATCTCACAATAGATTTTGAATGAAGGCCATATGATTAGGACTTTGGATATCAAGATCATTAAACTTATACCATAGAATTTTAAAGTTAGTATCTATAGGCAATGAAGACTAACTTTCTCTTTCAATTATAAGTCTTTTATAACTCACCTCTCAACCAAGTTTGAGTGCATGGTGGGTTGGACATTGCTTTGGTCATTTGCATATCTAGTAGTAATGTGCTATTAACATTCAATTACTGATACTTCCTTTGCTCCCACATCTTGTCTAGGTGCTTTCTATACACCAAGACATCCTTGGTTAACTCTTTAATATCTAATCGCAACTTGAAGATGATTTTTATGAGCTCTACAAAGAATCTAGAAAGGATTGTCTCCAAAGCCTACAAGATCACTTCTTTTAACCTTGTCTATATCACCACATGAAAGTGGGTAATGTAAAGTTTTAGTAACTTTGTAGCTCCTTTCCTTGCTAATAGCTTTAGGGGCATTAGTGTCTTATCTTCGAATAAGGGCTTACTCAACATTAGATCAATATTTCTTTGCTTGTTCTCCATGATACATATTTCATCTACAAGTAATATGTACATTAGCTCAATTACTAGTAACCTTGGTGCTATGTCATCCCTGTAAACAAAATAAACTTTGGCATTAAAAGCATAATTGAATGTCAAAACCTTACATTATTTTCATGTTAAAACATTATGTGAAAAATTTGTAAGCTTTACATCATTTCTTTTCACTATTTTGAGGTTATACATCAAATCTAATTATGATGTTTCACATCATTTACCCTTGATATATAGCAAAAAAATTTCCAAGTGGCAACTCCTAGTTTTAATGTTTCACATAAAAAAAGCTACAAGTGGAATTCAAACTAAAATAGATGTTTGAAAAAAATGTCTAACTTTGACATCATCCATCATTCTTTTTGACACATGGCATTGTATATTTTTGACATAGCATTGAACGTCAACTTTCAACGTTATCAAAAGTCACTTTTAATGTGTGACGTTGCCAACACATAATGTTTGGCAAAAATACTCTACCTCTACCATTTTGAAACCTCACATTGAGTTCATCCCATGTTGAGTTCTTCATAGCTTAAAAACCAAAAAAAATCATATTTCCTCACAAATTTGTAAAAATTATTATAAATTCATTTATGGAAACATCAATTTTGTTATAATTTTACTCATTCTATCTAATACACTTGCTAGATTTAGATAAAAATGATATAAAATTCTCAAATTTTTGGCTCTATCTATGCCACTATGGAAAACTCTATAGAAATGATGTTGAATCTTTAAATATTGCAAAATTTTATCCTAAAAGCTACATAAAAGCCCTAGATTTTGATGTGTCCTTAGTTTATTAGCAAAATAAACTATGAAATCGATGCATGCATTCAATTTCTACTCGTAGATCTTAAAAATGATCAAAAACATCCAAAACATGAGCAAAGTGCTAGGGTTCTTGATCCCCATGATAAAATCAAAGTAAAACATCAAATTTCTAGCCCAAATCTACTTTGAACTACTAAACAATGTCAAATTCAAGTTTTATATTGTAATACCTAGCCACAATTTTCAGAATCATGGTATATTCTAAAACTTCCATCATGAAAATGTTATAGGAACAATAGAGGTAGATAAAAATTCCTAACTAAGGTTTAGATAACTTGCATATGAACTCTGGGAGGAAGTAAGTAGGGCTAAGGTAATCCTTTGTTGCTGCTAGATCCACCTTTGGTCCCTTATCTACCACTACTATTGCCACTTGTCATATCATTTTCTAGAAGTTTTGCTTCACTATTGCTTTTTTTTACTTGTGCATTGATTCTCAAAACTGATAGATGCAAATGAAATTTTTATGCCTAACTCTTCTCCTTTGTACTTTTTTATATTATAGAAATGACATGCACCGTTTGAGTTTTGATATCCATTCCACTTTTGATCTTTCTTGCTTATTTTTAATATTCTCCTCCAAATAGCAAATTTGACCCTCTAATTCTAGCCTAGGTAAACATGGTTTCATGTCCAAAGTTCCTACTCCAACCTATGATCTTGAGTAACCCTGCAATTTAGGTATGTAGAACTCTAGATCTCACTTCCCTTAACTTATATTAAGTTTAGCTTCTCTTGTATTCACTTTAGAGGTTATCAAGGATGAACTCATACCTCTATCAAACCTCTCTTTTTTGGATTGATATCCTCTCCTAACAAAAAATTAACTAATTAATCTTTGTGTGCTAAGTTGTAAAGGTGAACAAAAGATCCTTCAGCTTAGTATCCTTCTCTCTTTAGACGTTTGGGAGTCTATTATATTAACATTACATAAGCATTCAATTTCTTTTACTTGAAGATATAGTAATATGCATAGTCTAGACCCAAAGCTTGTTCAAGTTGACATAATCTTGGAGGAAGATTCCAAACTTGTTAAACAAAAGGTTACAAAAATTTGTCCTACTCTAGCTCTTATTGTAAAGAAGAGATAATAAAATACTTCAACATTGGATTCATCCATCTTGTGGACTTTCCTGATTAGATTTCTAACATGGTTGTAGTTACCAAGAAGAATGGTGGCATTTGGCTTTGCATTAAATTTCAATACCTTAATAAGGTCACTCTTTAGGATGATTTTTCTTTACCTGATATTGATTAACTAATTGACTCTATAGTTAGCCATGGTAAAAAATCCTTCAAGGATGAGTTTTTTGGCTATAACCAAATCTAGATAAATCCAGAGCACCAATACTATGCCACATTCATGACCCCTTAGGAAATATTTTGTTATACTAAAATATCCTTTGATTTTAAGAATGCTAGAGCTACCTACTAATGTGCTATGATTTTTATCTTTAATGACATGATGTTTAACATAGTTAATGACTATTTTGATGACTTGACCATCAAGTCTATCTTGGATACTAATCATGCTTTTGACTTAGACCAAGTTATAACTTACTAAGACAAGTTTAACCTACATCTCATTTCTAAGAAATGCATTTTTCAGGCCCTTATGGGCAAGATATTAGATTACCTTATCTCTCAAGATGGAATAGCTATTGACTCGAATAAATTCAAAGCTATCTTAGATCTCATACCCCTTAAGGACATTTGAGGTATGTGTATCCTTCAAGATCATCTTTAATCAACCTGTTGTTTTATTTCCAACCTTACTAATTACCTTCATCCTTTAATTCATTTGCATCATAAATCCACTTCTTTTATCTGAGATGTGTAGTCCCAAAAACCCTTTGATTATATCAAAAAATTCTTAACTACTATTCTCATTCTACATCCTCCATAATTCAATTAATCATTCTATCTTTACCTTTTCAAGTCTAATCATTCCATCTCTACTATGCTTTCTAAGAAATAAGAAGATGGAGTTGATCTATATGTATACTATAGATCTCATCATTTATTAGATTGTAAGACTAGATATTCTTATATTAAAAATTATTGTCTAAGTATTTTTGTTGCTCTCAAAAATTGGAAATACTGATGAGCGGCTACTCCCAACCATATGAACCACAAAGCATTCATGTGTGGTCCAGTAGAATTCTGTGGACTTTATTGTTTCTAGTGCACTAGCCTTCTAGGAAGTGAAACTTACCTTAAGGTTAATCATTGTCTTCCCAATTACCCTTGTGATGTACACTGGTATGGTTAAGTGTAATTGAGGCATCTAATTTTTATCATTTTGTATTTTTATGGTTTTGATGCTTAAAGAGAAATAAAGTAGTTAGACTAACAAATTTAATTTAACTAATTAACTAATGTCTAACTAGTCCTAACATAAGCATCTAGTCCCACTTTCCACACATGTCTTGAACCCACGTATCCATTGCTAGGCTTCCTAGGAGTACCAAGTAATAATGCTATTGGGATTACCAAGAGAATACATGTTATGCTTGAAGCAATTGTACTTATGTGTTTAATCTATCTAGCTTATTTAACTATTTCATTAATTTAATTGCTCAAAAATATTTAATAAATAATTAAAAAAATTTAATCAATAATTGAAAACATTAAATGAATAAACAAAATATTTAATCTATCTATAATGCTGCAAGGATTATCATAAAGCTCATCCTTATTGCTACACACACTGTTGTGCTCAAGTACAACAATGCTCAAATAAAGATCTATACACTCAATGACTTCTACTGCGGGCACTCGAGAGGAAAATTTTAACTCTCAAATAAATAGACTACAAGAGCTTCACTACTAAAAATTCTCTATTATCATAAATGTGGTTGGTAGGAGAGTATTGATAGCCAAAAATAGTCATTGCATCGATGGGGCCTTATCAATGCATGATATGATGCATTGACTAGGCCTCGTCAATGAGGCCTAGTCGATGAGGTCGCATCGACAAGGCCTCATCGACGTAGCCATCCAAACTACAACTCATCATATCCCCATGACTAAATGAAAACTAATCCTTGAGTTCTTTTACAAAATTGGGAAGGTATGGGATTATTGACTGACTTTTCTCAAACAAAACAGACTAATTAACTTGACAAAAAATGGAGTACCTAGGTGTATGGATCAATACATTACAAAAATGGCAGTGTTCAAGACAAAAAATTGAAAACCATGACATGACTCTTCAAAATTGGATAGCAAGTTCCTTGAGGGCATGAAGTGTGATGGAGAAGATCAAATGGTCCTAAGAGATGGTGGCTCTTAAGGTTTTAAGGGACCTTCAGCAGCTTCACGCATAGGTGGTGGTCAAGGTGGCTATGGCTATCCTGCTACTACCACAACTTCTAGTGGAAGATAGAATGCATTTAGTAGTTCTTTCATTTTCTTCCCCTTACTTCTGGGGTTGTGAACCATCCATGCAGCTTTGCCAATGTGAGTTAGAATGATCACATCCCAGGGACACATGATTGCTGGAAACAACTCCTTACCATTAATGAAATAGGAAGCAAATTTTTTGTGTCCAATGTTAAATGCTCTGACTGTGTCCTTCATCTCCTAGTATTCATTCATCCATTTCACTTAATTATTAGTAGTTGATCATTGATCTGTGAACCATGCTTTGAGAACTTTGAGTTTAGTGTTTGCAGTCTCAAGCATTTGCTTGGTGTCTTTGTGGTGCTTGAACTCTACCTCATTAAGGTGACTCATTATTGGTTGGTATACAATTGGATTTTCCCCACTCATTCCAACATGTTGCTCTTGCTCACTCAAGAGCTATTCTCAAATTTTGCGTAAGCACTCAATGGCTATGTGGGCCTTTGATGTTGTTTCTTGAGTGGATGGTGGTGGTGGCTACTCCTCTTCTTAAGTCATTATTGGCATCTTGTCCTTCATGATCTCAGACCAAAGGAGCACGCCTAATATTTTCATTGGAGTAGCAAACAATACCTACCCTTTTGCAAAGTTTTTAGTTGAGGCATCGAAAGGGTAGGGTTTAACTTCCATGTTTTTTTTCCTTGAAACACTTCTTGATCTCTAAGTAGATCAGTTGTGGAAGATTGATAGGAAATTTCCTACTTAGAGTGGTGCATGCTCAAGTGGAGAGGTAATCACCTTGCTTAGCCTTACCATTGGATTAAGGTGATAGAACATAATTTTAAAATTGATTCACTTTGCCGATGTGAGCACAGTGTACTCCTTATGGTCAACCCTATAGAACTACTGAGTCCACTCCTTCTTGGCCTTAGGATCAACTTTCGTTGATAGTTCTACTAACTATGTCTCGGTGTTAGGAAACCCTAATGCTTACATGATAGCTTCGACCAAGTAGGACACTTGAATGTCCTTGATCTTAATCGTGGACCCCAACCTTCTATTTCTCCAGAAGAGGTATGTCTCTCCCATGTGCCACTTCCCATAGGATGTGATGATTGGCCACATGGAAGAGGTTTGCAATTAAGTCTGGACATCTGCTAGAGCTTTCTTTAAGAATAGCCTAAAGTTGATCTCTTGAAGGACTGATTGTTGAATTTATCAAGACCTCATGATGTCAAGGTAGGCTTGAGTCAAAGTGACTTCAAGCCTTGATGTGGGTCTAGGCACTTCTCCTCATTGTGATTATTTTGTGGATACTTTTTCTTCTAGAATCTATCAAATTGATTCCACTTTGGGCTCCTCATGAAGAGGTCCCATTGCATGGGTTGCATCTAGTGGTTCTTGGGCTTATTCTTGTTGGCCTCTTCTAGCTCTAGGTCACTTCTCTCTTAGTTGAGAGGGTTCTCCTTCCTGTCATCTATAATGACAATGAGATCATGGGTTAGCAATCATTATATAACATGAAGTAATTAGGATACCCTTATCTCTTAAGGATAGTTACACTTGGCTAAGTTGTGATTATGGCTGATTCAATTACTCTAATTATCATTTTATTTATATGTTATTGTTGATAATTCATCCTAGAGGTTGTTGGAAGGGTTAACTTTTGAAAAAATTGATGTTTGTATATTGTTAAGGTTATTAACCCTTTGGGGGAGTTAGAAAAATTTCCAAGAAAATAAATTTATCAATTTTTCATAAGAAGCCTTAAGGTTTGCAACCCCCATGATAAAGATCTTACCTCTAGTAAGTGCAGGATCAAAGAACAGAGTGATTTAAACAAATGGTTGGGAAGTTATGTAGTTTGGAAGGTTTTGGGCTCTAAAAAATTACAAAAACTCTCCATGTGTTATGAGGTAAATGTCAAAAATTCTGAAGTGCATGGTGGTATATATAGGATTTATGCACTACATTGATGAGGCCTCGTTGATGCAAGTATTGACCACCATAGATGACCATTGTGGTCATACTTGCAAACTACATGAATTTTTTAATGAAATTGAAATCAAATGAAAGCTAAAAAGGCCAAGAATAGTATGAAAACATGAGAAGAGGGTGTTGAAGCTCATAAATTTGGAAAAATAGAGAAAAAATGATTTGGGGGATGAATGAAATAAAAGGTTAAGGAGCACTAAGTGAAAGGCATAATGGAATACACAAAAGATAAGATTGTTGCAATGTTAAAGGTAAGGAACCTTAACTAACTAAACCATGAACTATGCAAGTGGGTCCTTCCCATAGTAGGCTCATGTCCTTGTTGCCCTTGCATAACCTCAAATAAGGAGTCCATGAGCCCCATAGTCAATTTAATGATCATGAAAAGTTAAGGATCAACCAAAAAGAATCTACTCAAGAATTTCAACACATCAAAAAAGACATAGAGCATAACACAAAACTTAGTGATGAGGTGAATTATGGTAGCATGGATGGATGATAAAGAAGGTAGGATGAAGTTCTAAATTGATGTTAGAATAAGTCCCTTATAAAATTTGTGTTTAAAATGACCTAGGAAGATCCATCCTTAGTCTGGACCAAAACCATCCACTTTCAATGACTTTGCATCTCCACCCTAAGACTGATCCACCCATATGAGACATAGCAGTGTTTCCACAAGACAACCACCATTCCATAAGGAGAAGAAAAGAGAGAAGTAGGAAGTGAGAGAGGGCCTTAATTAGAGGGGACCTTTAAGCATATATGCATGTCTTTCTATTCCCATAACCAGTGTTTATAGCCTGTTTATTTGTCTCAGGGGTGTGCTTTAAATTTCCATTTATTTTTTTGAATAAGAACCAAACCATGCAAGCACTTATTCATTTATTATGTCTAAGGGATGTGCTTTGAATTCCCATCATTTTTTTTGGATGGGAACCACACCATGCAAAGACTTTATTTGGCTTCCTATTAGTGGTTGGAATGGAATGGTAAGAAGTCCATTGATGAGACGTGACATGCATAGCGCCATGATATCGCATCCCTTGCGATATCGCGTATGTGATATCGCATCTTCCCCTGCGATATCACGTACGCGATATCGCGGT